>JAQBSW010004728.1:0-65606 GCA_029291075.1 Eudiplozoon nipponicum
TATTGATGACATAATAATTTTTAGTAGTTCACGAGACGAACATCGTACGCATTTGGAAACGGTTTTGACCAGGCTGGAACAATATGGATTGGTGGTCAAACCTAATAAGAGTAATATTGGTTGCTCTTCAGTTAAATACCTTGGTCATATACTTTCCAAAGACGGAATTAAGCCTTTGGAAGATAAGGTCCAAGCCATTAAGGACGTAACTGAACCCAGAACAGTACGCCAGTTGCGAAGGTTCTTGGGCATGATCAGCTATTATCGTCGATTCATTCCAGGTCTAGCCGGAATTCTTGGATCGTTAACAAGACATCTCACTCTTGAAAAGAGCACGATCAAGAAGTCTTGGCCTATCATCTTGAGTCAAGAAGACCGAGAAAATTTCCAAAAGGCCAAGGATATGTTAAGTGACGTAACCACATTAGCACCTGTAGATTGGAAAATCCTTTCGAACTAATCACTGATGCATCAGATGTTGCATTAGGAGCAGTGCTACAGCAAAGAGATCGGGACGTAGTAAAACCGATTGGGTTTTATAGCCGTAAGCTTACTGATCGAGAAAAACGGTATGATACGTTTGGCAAAGAGCTTCTAGCCGTGTATGCCGCAGTGTTACACTTCGAGCATTACTTAGATGGTCACAAGTTTAAGTTATTGACCGATCATAAGCCATTGATCAGCATACTTGGTAAGACAGCTAGGCTTAATTACTCTCGTAGAGTAAATTCCCAAATAACACGGTTAGCAGAGTTTGATTTCACTGTATCTCATATTGCTGGTAAAGAGAATGTGGTTGCAGATGCACTAAGCCGACCGAATGAAGCTGATGTCGATACGATATTTCAAGGTCCTTTGAAAAGTTTAGAAGAACCAATGCACGATTTCGTTAGTCAAATCGAAGAAGCGCAAGGACTGGATCCCTTTACATTGGTATTGTCCAAAAGACCAGGATATGTGCGTAACCTCATAAGTGGCAAGTGGTTGTTATGCGAAACATCTAGAAGTCAACCACGACCATATGTGCCATTGAAGTTAAGGGCCAAGATTATCCAAGTATTACATAACATGGGTCATCCATCCATTAAAGCCACCATACGATTAATCAACGACAGATACGTATGGCCATATATGTCTAAAGATATACGGGTATGGGTAAGAGCCTGTACCAAGTGTCAAACGTGTAAGGTGTGGAGACATACCAGGACCGATATAAAGAACATTGGAATACCAAATGGACGGTTCAGACACGTACACATAGACATTGTTGAGATGCCTGAAGTAAACGGAAACAAATACTTGCTGACTATGGTAGATAGATTTAGTCGTCAATTTGAAGTGGCGATTTTAAAAGACATGACAGCACAAGAAGTTTTGTTCGCGTTTCTACATAATTGGATATCGCGTTATGGTGTTCCGGAAAAGGTCACTAGTGATCGCGGTAGTCAATTTATGTCAGAGCTTTTCGTAAGATCTCTCAACGTCATGGGAATCACTATAATTCATACTAGCGCGTATAACCCACGAGCAAATGGGATGGTAGAAAGGTTACATCGTGAACTGAAAGCTGCATTAAGGTGTACTAGTGGAACAAGCTGGATACACGATCTTCCTATAGTACTACTCGCCATGCGCAACAGATATAGGGCACAATTAGGAACTTCCATTGCAGAATTAGTTTATGGAGAACCATTAAGGTTGCCTGGAGATCTTCTAATTGAAACTCCAAGTAGTCTTGATTGGGCTTCTAGTTATGTAGATTGGTTTGTAGGAGCACTTAGAGACAAGATGTGTCGTTTGGCCTCAACCAAAACTAGAAAACCTAAAACTAAATGCTATGTGTCCTCTGATTTAAAATCGGCATCGCATGTTTATATTACTAATGAGAATAGGAAAAACTGCCTAACACCATTTTACAAAGGACCATACAAGGTCAAGAGGATGACTGATAAGAATGTCATCATAGAAATAAATGGCATTGAGGATTGTGTTACGTTGGATCGCTGTATTCCCCAGTTTATCTGGATTGATGGTGTGACCGAATTAAAAGATGCGTTGAATAACCGTTCCATGGGCGAATCTGAGGTGTGCAATCCCATCTTGCAGACACATAATGAAATGCAGCAATTTGAAAAACCGTTGCCTAACTTATCAAAATCTTATTCTACTGAATCACAGCTTGAAAATTATTTGTCGACACTAGATGACATTGAAGAACCAGCGAATGTTATATCGGGCGAGATGACGACGTCAGGGGCGCCAGTATGCACAAAACGATCTGGAAGAATACTACGTCAGCCGAAGAACGATGATTACATCTACTATTAGTCGTTCCTCTCTTTTTTTTTTGAGAAGGTGGTGTGTGTAGAGGATGTTGAATCCTCCGCCTTTTATAAAATGACCTTAAATGATAAATTTAAACCACCATAGCTGATTGTAACAATTTTATTTAAAAAGAATTTTTTCTTTTCCAGAACATTCTTTGTTTAAAGACTTGATTTTTATAATTGTGCGCTATTTTCAGTTTTTTGAGTATCGTGCTTCCGAGCTGGTTGTAGATTTTCGTTTGCTGCATTTTTAACATTTCTCTCCATAATAAACGATTACAACATTGCATAATAAACACCTTTCAACACTTGCCTTGTGTTCTGATATAATATAACACTGAGGAGGAGTCTTGGAACAGGTAATTTATTTATTATTGTGGGTCACGTACACATCTAAGCAGATTATTGCTGAAGATATAGCTTTCCAACTTTCACCTTCCAAACGCCTAAAATAATTGTCAATTTGAGTACCATAATTCTTGATCATGAATGCCGATATTAAATTAGAAGATGTATTTCCATTTAGGGTAGGACCTACTGACTTAAATCTATTGACACAGATAACAATGTAGAAAACAGACTCTACTGTAAATGTTAGGACTTCTAGCGAACTGGCACTAGGGGCTTACTAACACCCTCAATAGGTTAGGGGTCTCAACAATTTGGGGAGTTATCATTTTACGCACAAAGTTGTTCCATTTAAGTCCTCGTACGTTAAACAAGTCGCATTGCTTATATTTTGTGCGTTGTAGCTAATATTTTTTCATTTTGATGCATTTTTGATATTTATTGTTTAAATGTATAAATTTTTATTGTCCTAACGAATCGAACGTTTGGCAAACATTCAAACAAATTGTTATTACGATATGGTTGATAAATATCGACCACGTTTGTGTAAACTAGAGAGAGGGGCAGATCTTGAGGGCTATGGATTTAGTCTTCATGCAAAGAAAGGGGAAATCGGACAATATATAACTGATATTAGTTCAAACTCTGTTGCTATGAGAAGTGGGCTGAAAAATGGTGATATGCTAATTGAAGTTAATGGAGAAAATATTCGTAAGTGATGTATCTGATTTAAGTCGATGAAACACCTTTAGTATAAAATCGTTTTGATTAAATAATGTTTTATTCGTAAGGTCTATTTTCAGACATTGATATTAGCGATGTAGATTCGATAGATTTACAATGGCTATTTTGCATCCTCTAGTATTCATCCTTGATATCAACAAATTTTTCCTGTGAGTATTGTAAAGGCCCTTTGGTCACTACCATAAGAGAGCCTCTGAGATGCCAGGCCCAGACAATCCATATATGCGGTATGATCATCTAATTTGGAACACCTCCATGTTAATCACAGAAAATAATACACACAAATAAATAACCTGATCTCGCTATAACACAAATTTATTGCAAAAATCAAATAGTAATGATATAAACAGAAAGTTGTTACAAGTTAACAGAGATCATTTTGCGTCCAGCACACAGAACAGACAATTCAAACCTCACTAACGAACAATTCTTACATAGTAAACATCTTTATTTGTTTACTAAAAATAATTAAACATTGTTTATAGAAATTTCGTTGCTTAGTTCTACTTTTGAATAGTAACAACGTGTAAACAGTGTCCTGACATAAGTAAGACTTTTATTCCGGAGTAAACATCTTCCTCTACGGTATGTAACAAGACTTTTAAATTTAGGTGGTTAAAATCCATCTTAAACTTTGTCAAACTTTATATCTCTGTACTTTCATTAAACTTATCCCTCAGAAATTTTCCGCATTGGACGACAAAGGTAATTTACCTCAAATTTGAATGTGTTAGGAGAAAAATCAAAAGTAGTATTATTTCTGTATGAGCGACTGTTCATGATGTCGGCAAGACTGATACTGTATAGAATATATTATTATTAATAATAATAATTATTATTATAAATTTATTTGGCAACAGTATATAGTATATGTATAGTAATATATGTAGTGTTGAATGAAATTGTGACTAGCAGAGTATTTATCCATAATGATGAAAAGAGTTGTGAAAGAGAAGCGCTTTCATCAACTTCGTGATAGTTCGTTCTAAGGAGAAAGAGATTACATTTGAATAGACAGGATCAACTAGTAAAAAGACCGTGAAAAATCCGAGTATCAGTGCAAGATTTGTTGGAGTTGGACGAACGAAATTGAAACTCAGTTAGAAGGCAAAGAAGAATCATTTGCAGAATTCGGCTGACGGATTTTTTGTCGTAGATTTCGAGTTGTTGTAGGGTAGTATTGACTAGGCTAAAGTCAGCTATATTGAAGCATGTGGGGAGTCAATATGTCAGTGTTGCGTGCAGAGTTCACTGATTTCCGTTGAGCGAGATTACGACTGTTGGAAGGCGAGGAGGAGGAGCCAGCGTCCGATGTACACCGTCAGATGGTTCAGCAGAATTTTCGAATTTCCGATCGTTTGCTGAAATATAATAAGGAAAATAATAATTTTTTTTAAACGAACATTGGTTGCGCGGGTGGTGATAACAATTATTATAATCAAGGTTGCGGTCTTGATATAAACACCTGACCCATTAATTACTTACATATGTCAGTAAAAACTAAGAATTGTATAGTGTAGAAAAGGCAATTCATCCAGTAGACCGGTTTCGTCCTTATTGGGAACTCATCAAGTACTGGCCAGAATTTGCCGAGCTGAGCTAAATCAAGAGATTTAGTAGATCAATTATGGCAGATCAATAGACAACTGTAGGCCGTAAATAGAAAAAGTAAGCATGGGCATGATAATTTGTTACGTTTAGACCGGCTTCGTCCTTAATGGGAACTCACCACGTACTGGCCATAATTTGCCGCGAACAGGGCACGAAGCCTGTTCTACTGGATGAATTTCCTTTACTACACTATACAATTCTTAGTTTATACTGACAAAATGTAAGCACTTAATGCGCCAGGTGTTTATATTAAGTTCGCAACCTTGATTATAGTAAACGTTATCACCGTCCGCGCAACCAATGTTCGTTTGATCACGAGGATCGCATTTTTTTCCTAGTTCAGTACATAAAAATTGAACAAACATCTTGGACAGAGGCGTTCCTTTTGGCAAATGATTGTAATTTTTTAAAAGAAAAATAGTTCTCCAACAATATTTCAAATAAAAGTGTGGATGTTGATAGCTGTCCTTATTGGGTTATATAGAAGCCCGTTCATTGATTGAGGTGAAATACTTTTTTACAATAGCAAATCCTCCTACACCATAAGGTTTGCAGTGATACGAACTGTAGTCTGATAGCATCTATGGTGCGATGAACATGACTATTAACTTTTGAAACTCTTCTTTTTACAGATTTAATCTTGGTCGACAGATAGTTTTTCATTATGCTCCAAGTATCGGCGGCATATTACAGGAACAACCTATTAATATATATTTTTTATTTTATATTATTCAATAATGCTTTTCTTTAGCGGAGCCCATCTGCTCTTAGCACAGCCAACTATTCTCTCAATATGTCTGTCAGCAGAAGCTTTTCACTGGATTTTTGTGCCTAAATCCTTGAGTTCTTACTGAAGTTTGATCTCAAAGACATAATAAATAATATATTTACATACCTAATCAGATCATAAATATCCAGTATTATGGTATTACTAGAGAAATCAATATTTTTTGGATCTATTTAGAAGATGATTTTAGATCATCAGCAAATTTGCAAATTCTGCCATTAGGAAACTTAGTCTACAAATTCTGAAATCTAATTTGAAATAAATTTGGTCCAAACTTGATCCCTAGGAAACTCCATTTGTAACATTCAGTTATCTGGATCTCACATTTTTTGCTTGAATACTTATGCTTAAATTATATAAATAATACCTAAGTACTCTAAAGTTAGTCGGATCAATATTCAATGAGTAATTCGTTTTCATAATGGCATCAGCATATATAGAATCAGAAGCTCTTGAGACATCAATAATGACAATTAATGCATCCAAATTATTCTCATGTATAGACATGGAAAGAATTTTAGTTATTTTTAATTGATGCTTCATAAAACCATGTTAGCTTGAATAAAAATCAACCGGAAAAAATGGTTTGGCATTACTCATTCGATTATACAGAAAATGAAGGGATAATAGAAACTATTCTGTAACCGCTGACACACATTATCTTACTGAACTTGGGCAACTGCTTAGCCACGATCGTTATGATATCGATTGTTATATTTCATTATTCCAAAATTTTGTTTAATAAAAGGCTGAGAGCTTTCATGAAGATTAAATGTAGTTGCAGTAGGCTATCAATCGATAAATTAAGATAATATTTTTGCTTTTTATATTTAACTTTTAACGTTAATTTTCCTAATGCATCAGTGTTTCTAAAAGTGTCTGATTTCTGGTTATTCGTAAGATCAGTTATCTCACTCATATGACTTTCGTTCTGAGGATAAAATATTAAAATGCCAAATAGTTCCTCTAATTCACGGGTAAGCACTCCAGTTACGCAATGATCCAATTGATCCTCATTACCAGGTTTGCGCTGAGTTTGTCTTCGTGGTGGCTGGATGCTGATTTGCCCCACCACTCCATAGGCTTCCACTGTAAATGAAGATCGATCTAACCTTAGCTAATTGACATTTCGATACTTCATTTGCTTAAATGTGTTCTTATGATTAGTTTACTATGTGTTATTAGATTTCTGAAGATGGTACTGGAAATGAAGTATCAAGTAACTTCAACCAGCCAAGGTTAGATCGAATTTCATTTTCCATGGTTAGCACGAATGATGTGGAAGCCTTCGGAGAGATGGAATGAATCAGCACCTAAGCACAGATAAACTGAAATCAGTGCTTTCTTGAAAATGAGGATCAAACGAATAAATTGCGGAACTGAGAGTGCTAATCGACCACCCACGAAAGTAACTCGTGGATACGTTAAATTCAATGATCGCACTGCGCAACCATGAACAGCAATTCACAGGTAAATTCACACTGGGTTTTAGGCACCGGTCAGATAAGCTTTGATTTCTCTTTAAATTTACTGAAATCGTTTAAAAGTTTTTGTCCTAGTCTGCGATTGTTCTAAGTTTAGCCAATTCGATTCTTTCTAACCATTGCCAGATCTACAGTGGTGATGAGTTAATTTCATTACCTATCGAATCTAACCTCATTAAAAAATAATATTAATAAGACTACATTTCACTACATTATCTCATTTAATTCTTAGTTTGTATAACTGTCTATAAATGTACTTCGATATGGCATCCGTGAAACAAGACGTATGAAAAAAATACACAATAGCGCTGACACAGAATGCACAAATTTCTCAGTATTCATATCACAAAAACTTTCATAATCTAACATTTCATTTAATATTCGACAAAAAGCCCAGTTAATTCTGGAACACCGGGCGTGTGTATTTACAAAAGCAATATTCTTTATTTTACAACTAACATTGTTTCATCGTGAACTAATTTGTTTATCGACCAATGCCTTAAAGTAGCTAACAACATCCTAACTGTGCCAGTTAGCAGATTCAAGGTCTAAATATAAATGTTTCTAAGCATTCAAAACATCCAGTTTATTTATTTATAATTTTCATTATATTATGAGTAGAGAATAGATTTATATAATTAGACAGTCATTGATGTTGGAAGAGCAATCGTCTTTTCAACACTATAAAATGCTTAGTTTATACTGACAAATGTTTTTACATAATGGGTCAGGTGTTTATATCAAGATCGCAACTTTGATTATAGAGAATAGATTGGTTAATTTTCAATCATACAGATTATTGAAATCGCCTACCACAAAACTATAACTTTGACAGCCTAAAATAGATCGAAGCGAATTGGTGAACAGAATATTGCTTACACACGGCGGTCTATTAACCGTCATTAAGATAAACTTATCAGTTTTATAGTTATAAAATCAATGATAACGCGTTGTTCACCGTCATGTAACAACTTCGAATAAGACTTAGCTTTACTATACAAGAGGCCTCCCAAACCTCGTTTATCCAATTTGTCTTTTCTAATTTAAAAATATCCAGTCATTTCAAATTCATGGTTGCCACTGTCATTATTGAGCCAAGTTTCATCCGATATTATAGAATCAAACTCGTTGCTTGTTATGAAATTATACAGCAGAAATAGTTTGTTATTAATACTTCAAAATTTGCATAAAACAAAGGAATTTTAAAATACGAATTATCTATATTTAATACGATATCTGCATATTTAAATTTGTCAGTTTCTTTATAGTTCTTTTGGTTGGTTTCATAACCAAACCTCTCATTATTTCGCTTTCCTCTTTGTTCAAAGGTCATGGGTTCATAACTACTCCGTTTTTAGTACTCGTATCTTTTGGTCAGATTTTGTGTTCTGACCTCTACTGCTCTTGATGGTTCTTTGCTGTTGACAACATCGTTTTTAGGAACGTTTTTCCCTTCCTATAAACACTATGAATAGTAGTGAGACGACCATTTTTGTCAGTTCTTGCTACGTGTTTGTTTGCCAGTCGCTTGGTTAACTTTAGAACAACAGATATCATGGCGATCAGACGTTTTGCTAACACGTTGACATTTTATAATCTCAGCTTTAGTTGTAATTTTGAGTACAACATTCTACTTACCTATCTCACCTGGATCAATTTTCTTATCAAAATTAAATGAAATTAGCTTATCTTGTTTTGGTTTACCTGCAGGAACATCATTAGCCAGTATATTTAGTAATTCTTCCCCAGATTTACTAGGTGAACTTGGCGTATTTTCATCTACGGTCATATCAGCCATCTTCTCCCACGGCTGAACATCTACCACTAATAATTTATTTTCGTATTTAACACCGTTGTCAATTCACTAATTTTAGCAATAAGCTGTTTTCAGATAACTCCAATTTCGATGCATAAAAACACACATCGAATTTTAGTTTGCTTATTTTACCATTTTCACTCGTCAATCTTTTCATTGAATTTTTAAGGCCCTAACCATTATTTTCAATATCACTATAAAATGAGATTGGAGCGATTTCAAATATTTTTAATGTATATAAATAAATGTAGAAATCGAAGAAATGAGGGCATTATAATTGCATTTCAAAGAAAGATTAAATTAAAGACGAAGTGATATCTCGTTGTTATCGATGGTCTGCTCTACAAGCATGTGGAGCACCAAAAATTATTTAAAATGTGTCTACTGTGTGAAGATATAATTGTAATAATACGTGATCATTCATAGTAATCAAATGATCTCATACATTAATAATAACTTTAGTTACAGTTAATACATTTCTCAATGCGGCGAAACAGTCCTAACCACTGCGTAGCATATAATAATAATCATAAATTTTTATTTGGCAACAAAGGCCATCTGGCCTGAAAATTGAAAAAAATGAAGAAAGAATTCATCAATATGTTTATGTATAGGTGACTGGAACAGTGAATTAGTGGCTATTGTTCATTAATAGTGATAGCGATGGAACTCGTACATGATGAGTAAGAAAAGTACTGCCTGCAGCTTATAGTAGTGCGCCACGTAGATACAATTAGTTAACTGTCAGTAGGATAAACTCGACAAGAATGAATTCTTGAAAAGTGATGGAATCGCGATTATCAGCAAAAATCAGAGTTTCAGTTTCGTACAACATGTAAACATTATTTGTGCAACTACTAACGCGATGAAGACACACAAAACAGCAAACCGCAAAATGGCATCCTTGCTTTCTGATGCGGATCTGTTGAAGGAACTAAAATAGAAGAAAGAACCATCCAAAATATGAAATAATTAAAAAAAACAGACCATTGCGAGCAAATGTCTGGGAGTGGACCTGTGGTCATATATAAAGGCCACTAGAACCTCGTCGAAAGTCCACTATGAAAGGCAGAAATATCTAAAATAACGACCAAGTGTATTAAAAGTGCGAAAGGAACAGGTTACTCATCCAGTCATTGTTATTTCTAAAGAATTTATTAAAGCAGTGCAGATTAAGCGCTTTTAACTCTTCTTATTTTCGTGAACAGTGTGTTGAAAACACTTGTCGCCTTGAAAAAAGTAAAGATGTTATAGGTACATTTGAATTGAATTAAAGACGTACAAATTAAGCGGGAAATATGTGTTATGGAGATGGGAGTAATTAAAAAAAAGATGCATGTAGAGACATTGTGAACAAAGAAGGGGACTCGTGTGGAGATTAAACAGTAAGAGTAGGAGTTTTGTAAAGTAGAGGCACTCTTGATTAAGATAAAAAAGCTTCAGAAAGCGAGAGGAAATCTTCTCCATAGACAATGTGAGGGGGCAGTAAAATGCACTGTCATAGAATATGACAAGAATGAATTAGGCTTTAAATTTAGTAACTCTAAACATTGGGTTCTCTGCCTTGAAGCAGATTAAATGAGCTCGTTTGAAGTCCAACAACTCGGAGAATGTGATACCTAAGTGTTTGAAAAATCGATGGCCTCTACATGTCGGAAGAAGTTGGTAGACGTCGAAGGATTTATGCAGTCCTACTAAGCATCATTAAGTTTGTTTTATGCGGGTTGAATTTGAGACCGATCTAGTCAATTTAAGCTTGCAGTTAAGATAGCAGCTGTGCGATTTGGGATGCAATAGAGCCGGGAATGGTTGCACTACTGGAATTTACTACCATAGCATCAGACTATTTAAGCAAATATAATTAGTTATCCTCAACGTAATTATTTGAAAATTATATGTTGAAAGCATTGGGCCGTTTATCGATCCCCGCGGAAAACCTAAAGGGATAGAGACTGATCCCGAATGGCATTTGTTGATTCTAACAGACATGGATATCATTCAGAGATAGTACCTAATAGACTTAAAGGCACCACCACGGATGCCATCAGTTAATTAGGCGGATTCAATCGTCGAGAAGGAAACTGTATTGATTTTTTTGGAAATATGCAGAAAGGCGATAATGTAATTGTGTACTTGAAAGATGGAGGAATAGCAGTGATTAAGTACGCTATACAGATTAGTGAGGAAGTGCGCCCGTTCAAAAATCCATATTGATCGTCCAAAAGAGAAAACAGCTTTTAATTTAATGATAGGGTATAATTCTCTATAGTGAATTCTGTCAATAACTTTACAGAATTTCAGGATGATGGAAATGGGACGAAGATCCTTAAAGGAGAAGGTCGACGAAGTGTCACTTTTCGGGATAGGCAAGAATGACTGCTTCAGCCATTCCAGGAGTAAAATGGTAATTGATAGATACCTTTTAAATACTTCGTCAAGCAGGGATAAAAGGTTCCAACCGAGGATGCGTTTTTGCAGTCAGAAAGGAAGCTCAGATTGTCATCTGCAAAGTTTTTTGTCAGCAGAATCAGTGAAATAGTTGGCTCTTGATAATTACGAATTTCCGACGAGAATTTTGGGCTGATTGAATGCGCTTTTCGGCGCTTAGCGAGGCTTGTTGATCGTAAACCGAATAAAGTCGTCAATACGTCGTAGAGAGTAATTATAGGCTTTTTACGAAGTACGTATCCCTCAATTCCTAGCCATATTATTGCGTGCCTTAAAAATTGTTCTTAGGCTGTTTGAAACCTGTGCGTTTTGGATAGAGATGACAGAGGCTAAACAAAAAGATAATGCATTATGGACCAGAGAGAAACAGGAGAGTATGTAATCAGGGTTAATTCATTCTTTTTATGTTATGGCCTCGCAGAGTGGAATGAATACATTCAAATTATTGAAAATGACGAAAAGACAAACATTGTATTAAACAAGTATTCAATTAAGAATTTTGTGATTTTATAGTAAAGGATTCTTAACTAAGGCAGTAGTGTACAATTTCGAAAAAAATTATGTTTGAGCTCTTTAAATTTATTCATATCTAGATTATATAATTCTCTATTAAGTCTATTGTAAATTGGGATTGACTTAGAGCAAAGAAATTCACCGTTAAATAAATGATAAATGTGGAGCATAATTTGTGGCATCTGTAGTTCTCGATTCTCATCAGCTTAAATTTGAGCGAATTTTATGAAGAAAAAGACGTTTTATTGATTTATGCAGATCAATATGGTATAAAGCTGCGCGTCTAAGCCACAGAGGCTGTAAATTTGCCTGCTTGAACTTGTCGATGTATAATAGATTTAAGATTGCAAATTAAAAAATCGGCTTTTACTTTTCTTTATAGCAAGTTTGTGAGTTTCAGCTGTACACAAATCCATTGTATCTAATCAATTGCATAGCATGACAAAATTACCGTAAGTCTTATGGTTATCATCAGATCTCGAGGCAAACTGACTAGTGATGATCAAATCGCAATGTTTATATGATTAAATCAATACTAAATATGCAGCTCCTACCTCTAGTGGTTTCGCATACTTTGGACACGACTGGTAATGTCGGCTGCACAATTTCTATGCAGTCACGAGCCTTAGCCGTTGGCAGCTTTTGCTTGTGCTTTCCCAATTTTTATCAGGTTATTTTGAATTAACGGGGTTCTATATTATAACTACATATTCTATGAGAGTTCAGGCATAAGCTTTAAAACGTAAAAGATTAAGCTTTGTAGTTCCTACTTTTCTTTAAATACGATAGTTTCCCCTTTTAGCCCTATGTTACATCTGTTTCAAATATTGTTTCTGGTTAAAATCATTTGTTATGGTATCTCACAAACGTTTTGGGAAGTGGCTGGTTAGGATACTTTCATTGTTGTATAGGATTTTCTCGGTGATGTTTGAATGCTTAGTAAATTGTGGTATGTTGATTTTGAAGTATTGCTTTTTAAGGCTGGATTCTGGAGAAGACCACTTAGACATTGTAAGATTCTTTTTATACTATAAATAGATTCCTTTGTTAAATTTGGGTCAGTTGAGAAGCAAATGGTCGTGTTATCTGCATATTTTATTATTTTTCTTGTTTTCGATAATATGCGTCGTTAAAGACTAATGAACCAACTTGTAAATCTTGTGAAATTCAAACATTAATAAGTTAGGATGAAAGAGTGGTATTCGTAGTTGCGCAATGGACTTTCGGTGAGGAAGATATGTAAAAACAAATTTAATTTTGTTTTTGCGTATATTAAATTTTTAGAATTGTGCTAATGTAGCAGGTAAAGAGAGGATATCAATGGCTTTCGCGATGTCAAGACCTAGGAAAACAGAATCTGATTTTTGGCAAGAGTTATATGATTTTCATCTTGGAGAGTAATAAGCTTTGCTACGCATGACATTCCAAGTGTGAACTCATCTTTTTGTGCCTTTATATGAATGATTTAGTTCAAGTAATTATGAATAGAATAAAATTTAGTAACTTTTATAGTGGCTAGTAAAGAGGCTGTTGTCTGAGAATGTCGCAAGTCTTTGTCAATTTATTATTAATTTTTTTGTTTACCATGCATCTTGTTAGGAATGTGATTATGTGCAAAAATTCCATTCAGTAAGCTAAACAAAATGGATCGTGTTTGAGGAATATGATTTGAAAATTTGTTTGTGATTTTTTGAACGAGTTTTAAATTATTGTACACTTTATGTAACCGAGAACCTCTTCGGAATGATTTAATTTTGTAAGGGAAAACGACCATGTTTATCTCTTGACTCGAGACTTTAGTTTTCTTTGTGACACGCAAGACTACTTCTACCGCTTGTTATCAATGTTCTTCGACGTAGCCTAGTCGCAGTGAAAGCTGTGTCGATTAAGATTATTCTAGATCTAGAGGGCAATATCTTGAATTTTATTGAAGAATTTAAAAGGTTGGTGATTTTTTCTTACTTCGTAAGAAGAAAATAAGAAATTAAAATTTAATATTTTCTGCATAAATGTTCTTAGTAATCACTAGTTTGCATGCGATCATTTTAAATGCGAATTTGGATTTTTCGTTTTCGCTTTTATTATGATTTTGCCGGACTAGATCAAGTATGTGAGTATGCTCTTATTATTGGGTTGATCGTATATTGTACCCAAGTTTCATCTGCATATTTAGAAATTTTTTCATGTTTACTTTTGCTTTTAACCAAGAAAAAATTTGCTTCATGAAAGTGGTTGTTGTTTTGAACCCTGTATGACTTCTGTATTGTTGGAATTCCGTATAGTGTGATAACGGAATGTCTGGCCAAAAAGAATTTAGAAATATATTTCATTTTTTACTAGTTGCTTTGGTTAGCAGTGCTTTTAACAATGATGGATTGTAACACTGTATCAAAATTGTTTGATACATTTAGAAAATTTTCAATGACAGTTATTGAAGGATAGATTATTGTGTAGTTTTTTCTAGTGATGTGATCATATTTGTGCACAAATCGATGTATTCATCATATTTCAATGCACTCATGACATTATTCAATGAAACGTATGATAATTAGAAATTCTTTGTTATGGAAAACTAATATATATATATGCAATTATGTAGTTCGAGACATTTTGGCGCTTCTTGTTTGCTTCAATAAATAGATGATTCAGACGATGGTTCCGGTGGTGAGGTATGCTTTCAGATAGAGAAACTTGACGCTTGCGCATATATGAGTTTGAGATCAATTAAGATAGGTGGTTTACAGGATATTATTCATATATATATATATATATATATATATATATATATATATTATTAGGAAGAAAAAAACACATCAATAACAAAGTGGATAATGCTTTAAATCAAGTTTGCGAGCTTGAAGTAAACACCAATCTCATTGTATTTAACCAGTCGTCGAACATTATAACAAAACTACCGCCAGTACGATGACTGGTTAAATACAATGGGATTGGTGTTTACTTCACGCTCGCAAACTTGATTTAAAGAATTGTTGCCACCACCCGCGCAATCAATTATTGTTTAGAGTAGATAATGATCAGACTACTAAATTTCCCTTTACGATCATTCATTTATATATATCCTTGGTTTTTATTTGATTATGTGGGTGGCAAATATTCTGACTCGATTTTACGTCTAATTCATGTTTAGGCTGATTAGTAAGTGTGTATATGTATGTGTCTGTGTTTATGCCTCTGCATGTAAAGGTCTTTCTCGATATATTGCAATGTGATGTATGGGATCTGGTTATTCTTGTATTGGCGGATTGAGAGTTAATGAATTGATCGCATTGTTGGCTGTTACGTGCACGAATGCTATTTTCCCGAGTGTAGTCTTTTGTTTCCTCTTTTTCCGCAATTTTGATTATATATATATATATATATATATATATATATATATATATATATATATTTCGAGACTACTAAACATCACTTTAAATTCTTTTACATACATCTTGAGTTTTCAATTTATTATGCGGTAGGCAATTAGTCTGACTCAGTTTAGTTCTATTTCTTGCTGGCTGATTGGTAAATGTATATGTTTATGTGCCTGTGTGTGCTTGTTTGTGTTTAGGAGTCTTTCTCGTTGTATTGAAAAATTGAAGTCTGAGATCTGGAAATTCTTGTATTAAAGGATTGAGAATAAACCGACTGTTCGTATTGTTAAACAAACATTGGTTGCCCGGGCGGTGATAGCATTTACTATAATCAAGGTTGCGATCTGGATATAAACCCCTGACCCATTAAGTACTTACATTTTATTAGTATAAACTAAGAATTGTATAGTGCAGAAAAGGCAAATCTTATTGTTGTGTATATTTTATATGTATGAGCATATATATATATATATATATATATATATATATATATATATATATAATTTTTTGATAGCTTTGGAATTTTAAATAAGATATTCGCTCCAATTACATATATTTTAGCAATTTGCAAAATATGAACGAACTTCGCATAGGCTTCCTTGATTTTATAAGGTAAAGGAATTTAATAACGAAAGATGTAATTATGCATATGTAATTCGGCAACGCGTAACACCGATTCCACGAAGTCAACTGCGAGACAAAACTAAGTTAGATATATCTGTTCCAAAATCACTAAGTATGCATGCTTTCAAATTTTACAGGTTCTTAAGAAACGTGCAGACCCCAATGGTCTAAACAAATAAATAAATTTAGCTAGCTGCTAACAATTAAAAAATGAAAGACAAACAAATCTCACACGCAAATCATCGTGCTGCAAACTCTTAACTTGAGCTCACAAAAAGGATATTTACTCTGCTAACGTAATCTAAACTTGATATCATTTTATTGAAAGAGTGCTCCATAATTACCAATAGAACACTTTTATAGTAAAACATTTGTTTGTGAAATGTCCGGACTTCCATGCGTCTAAATAAATTACTAAAAATATTACTTGCTGCCAATAGCGTAGTAGTCATAGGGTAAACAAATGAAAGGCAAACGAATTCCGTTCGCCATTCACCGTGCGAAAAAATCTCGCAACTTAATCTCAAACACTCAAAACTGACATTGATTTTTCTTAACGGAAGTAACAATGGTATCACTGTAAACAAACATTTTTTCAAGATTGCACATTTACACATTTTCAAATAAAGCTTCTGTTTAAAAAACTTCCATGTTTCTATAAAATTTTTCTATAAAAAATATGTTACTGCCCGTATCGTTTGAGTCAGAGGTAAAACTATTAGACACCAGGACTACAAAAATAGCTCGCACGCCAATTACTGTGCAACAAACTCGCAAGGCAAGCTGAAACTCTCAAACCTGAAATGAAATCTCATAATGCAAACTTACAATGATATCAGTTTACACAAAGGGTATTCCGTAATCGTCAAATAAACATTTTTTCAAATAAAGCATTTGTTTAAGAGACGTGAGGACTTCAGCGCGTTTATGCAAATTGTCAATTCAAAGTTATATGATCTGCCATCTCCTTCGGGCCGTTGAAAATTAAATACGTATATTTTAATTATAGTTTAAGTTTATTGGCTGACACTTCAATTGTTACAATATCAGTCATCGCGAATGTGAACTGATAAGTTAGAGTCGTCATCAACAATTATAGACTGTATGGCGCACGAAACAATCATTGACTATGCAAATTATTCAAATCAAATTTGCGAGTGCGATACAAATACCATTTCCGTTGTATCTTCCAAATCGCACAGTATAGTAAAACAACCGTCCTTTACACATAATTTTGCATTTCGAATATCATCAGAGCACCACGACGAACTATATATATATATATATATATATATATATATATATATATATATATATATATATATATGTGTGTGTGTGTGTGTGTGTGTGTATTTGAGACGCCAGTCACTATCAAGATACAGAATAACACACGTTAGTTCCAAGATAAATTATATATTATATGTGATTATACAACGTTTATTATCTTTATAGAATAGGCTAGAAAATATAAGTACTGATTCAGCACAACTGTATTTCTATGTTCTCGAAGAATTGTAATATGTTCACTTTAACATGCCCGCACCTATTTAAAAAAGTTAATGTGTAAAGTGAAGAATTAGAGCAAAAGAAGAAGACTATAGTACAAAAATAGCCTAATTAACGAGAATGAAAAATAATTTCAATTCAATAATATGAACATCATTATACTTTACTGTCAATTTGAAAATAGCGTTCTGTACATACAGGAATAATATTGTCCCTAAATAGGACCTAAATAAAGAGCAACCTAAAAATGGCCGTGCTACATATATATGGCGACTGCTGCAAAAAGTTAATGTTCGTGACTGAACCGAAATACTGCAGCCCACATTTCCAGTTCCGTCCAATTTATATATGATTACTAGAGGTAAGAGCCGCATATTTAACTTTGCTTCCCTTATGTACGTTGGATCCTCGCTAGTCAATTTACCGTTTGTTCTGGAGGGGATCATGGAAAATCGAAACGCGTCAAAAGTAATACTGACGTCATTTTTGCTATACTTACTTACTTTACTTTACTGAGGCTGACTCCTTTTGGAGGATAAGCCGGCTCAATGTTTTGTTACTGTTGAATACAGTGACACTGGTTTTAAAATCAAGTTCGCAAATTCGATTTAGATAATAATTTCGAGTTTCGAACCTAGTATATATATATATATATATATTGACGGATCATGATTACTAATTTGAACTTTAGGCCGTAATTGTTGCCAAATAGGCTCCATCTAAATGAAGTAGTGATCAAATTGATAAATTTGTCAATAGCTGAATTTTGCATGTATTTTGTGGTTTGTGTGGCGTGATGGATGAGATGTAGGGCCGAATCAAACGCACCATTGTTTGAATCTCGGACGCGAAATTTTGGTAATTACTTGATAAGTGTCCAATATGGATAAACCCGGTCACCTCGATTGGTTGAATACGATACCATACGCATTTTTATATTTTATTGACAGTATATATATATAAAGAATAAATTGTCACATATACTGTCACAGATTCGTAATGGCTAAAAGATCTTTAATGAGAAAAACATTGTCTTACACAGAACTGGCACAGCAAACAGTTATAAAATATTTACGATAAGCAACTCATTGTGTAGCTATTAAGTGATAATTTATCACTAGAATAAAACACATAACAAAATTATGGTTAATTGTTTATTTTATTCATTTGAAACATTTTGGTCTGTTACAAATTTGAAGAATTCTTCACATTTACTCTGTTTTAATCTCATTTCATTGACTTTTTAATTATAACCTTTTGGCGGTCTATTTTCAACTACAGATCAACAATAAATTATAAATGTATAATTAATAGAGATAATAGAATTTTACTAGCTATTTTATGAACTTATGCCCTAACTACCCTTTCTATAGCAAATTATTTACTAGAACCATGTCCGACTTTTTTCGTACATTGTATTTGTACACACGTGTTGTTTATTGTTCTCTTCCTTGTGATACCAGTGGACACCCCTACTAAAGCAGATGTACTGGAAGATTGAATTCAATCTTTCCTGAGTAAATACCGACTTTATATGTGAAAAATAAGATGCGTTGCCCGTACATATATAA
This sequence comes from Eudiplozoon nipponicum, assembly GCA_029291075.1. Lineage (NCBI taxonomy): Eukaryota > Metazoa > Platyhelminthes > Monogenea > Mazocraeidea > Diplozoidae > Eudiplozoon > Eudiplozoon nipponicum. The sequence goes on from JAQBSW010004728.1 coordinate 19,154, forward strand.
TTAAACATATTATGTAATTAAATGATTATTGAAGTAGGGCAAGGTGGCTCGGTGGATAGAGTCACAACTCGCAAATCACGCGTTCCCAGGTTTGAGCCCTGTCCGCGTCAATTCCCTAACAATACATGAATAGTTCCTAATAAGTACGATACTGGTCTGCTAGACAAATTTATTTTCGACATAACATAACGCTTAATTTGTAGTTAAAAAATATATATAATGGGAATTGTGTTTGTATCAAGATCGCAGCCTGGATTTAAAATGTTAGAAAATGCAACATAAAATGAACGCATTTAATTTTAATTCAGGCTAGGTTTGTGAACATTCTTATCTATTTGTGGGCTATTGTAATAAATAGACCTTGTCCAGAACTGTGACACTAAATCCGATTTTTCATTACCTGGAGGCTTTCTAAACTGCTTGCAATACTGTGTTTGGTTAATTTAATTACATATATATATATATATATATATATATATATATATATATATATATATATAGTTGTATTTTAGAGAATGCGTAGTTTGTTTATGCTAACTTTGGCGTATTTGTATATTTAATATAGTAAGTCTTAGCAATCAAGAATATATAATTACTAGATTCCATTGACTGATGTCATTGTTACCATGAAAATATGACTACTGATGTTCAGCGAGACCAGAGTTTAAGGGTTTACAGGAGTAGCAGGTACTCAGAATGATTGTTATTTTCAATTTTGATTAAATCTAGCCTGTTTAAAAAATTATAGATTTGGTACATTTTACAGGTGCAAAATATATTATAATTCAATTATGTATAATAAGTTAGCTTTTCAGTTGCGTTGCGATAACTTCATTTGAAGTTGTCTCTTCTACTGCTTTAATATACTATGCGTATAAGAGACTGTACTGTAAAACAGTACCACATTTCTTGAAGAAGTGTATAGTGCTGGAAGCGTAGTTCCGGTCCCAATCGATAAGTGTGCACGAGGTTATACCGTTCTTCTTATTGAACTTGACATATCCCTCTGGCCCTATTTGAACTAGTTTGCTACAAGGTAAACAACGCCTTACACACTATTGCAAAACACTTGGAAAATGACAAGAGCAATAATTTTACAGGTAAGTTTCCCACTATCAATTGTTAATGTATTGGTTCTTTAAAGCGGTGATTAATAATTGAAAGAGATGAATATACTTTTGAAGCACACAAGGACTAAAATGAATGCTTCGTTAGTTAATTTCGTGCTATGCATTTAGCATACTGACAAGAATTGAAACTATGCTTTGTGAAAATGTATTTAAAATAGAAATTTTTTAAATTGCTATTATATTGAAATTTAGATTTTTTTGTTAATCAAATTTGGATATAATTGGCGTGTTTTAGGTATTAATATTAAAAGCGTCTATTATAATAGCCTACTAGTAGTTAAATTGGCATGCTAAATTTCGTGTAATCCCTTTTTGTGAACAAAAAAGTCCAATTTATGTTCACACATTGGTTGCTGAAAATTAGTATTGATAAGTGCTTGCCGCTGAACATAATCATTTATTTTTCGCGTCAAACTCCACTCTTTTTAACTTACTTTTCAGTGACTATGACACACGCAGAAGTTGTTGATAAAATTCGTAGCAACCCTAATGCCGTATGCTTGTTGGTGGTAGATCCAGCAGCACGAAGCTTCTTTCAAAAGTCTGGAAAGAAAGTACATGGCGACATGACAGAGGTGCAAGTTTGTTCATCCACCTCAACAAATGGTAGGTTTTGTAAAAGAATTTGTTATTCAAAACAAGACATTATTTACCACTCTTTATTTAATTTGTGTAGCATTATTCATTTCTAAAATTATAGAATGTGGAAATCCAACTTGGTTCATTAGCTTTTCATCCAATAGATTCTATCGTCGTTTTTACTTTCCTCGTAAAAGACAACCTATTTAGGCCAACCAATACTAAACAAAACTAATTACAGTCTAATTAAGTTAAACAAGCTAAAGCCATTTATCTGCGAGAAACATATTAGAGCGCTGAAAATGATAGACCGGCAAGCCCTAGCTGGTCGTAGCTACAGCAAAATTATGAATGTTGCCAGAGCATTCGAGTTATAATCATTCTACCTAATGTGTTTTTATTTTGAAATACAATCTGCAAATGAATGGGACAGGACGAGATGATGACATGCATGAAAGAAGCAGATGACAAGAATCGACTGATCAAGGCAACTTTTGTCTATTGAGCCTCAAAATAAGATGCTCTGAGTAGATCTGACTCATTTGGCGTGGATGGTAGATCATTTAATATAAGAAAAAGTCAATCTATATTATCTATTTTTGCGACTCACACAGCTACAAATACGTTATTGAGACTATGTCTTCGGGTAGCATTTGTTATTGAAGGCTGATGTTTTTCTCTGAAAATGCGTTGAGCTTCACTTAGATAAAGGAATCCGCAGTGACTTTTAGCAGATTCCGAATGAACATTGTCGGTTCAAGTTGATGCGTGACGATAAATTATTGGACGGCTTACTCACTAACTGAAAATCGTGAAAGTTTAAGTAACGCAGCCTCTTCTAAAGTTGCTTTTTTGGTTCTTTTAAAAAATTTAACTTCTGGAAAAATTGCTGATTTGTGTACGAAAGAATAAATATGATAAAAATGTTTTTGCTTCTTTATATTACACGTATATTTTTTCTGCAGAATCGAAAAAATTTTAAAGGGTTTATTCTTATCAACGGCTCCAGTGAATGAAACTCTTGGTAATAACTTATCTGGTTGTCTTAATCCTAAATTAAGATTTTGTTTTCATTTTCACTAACTTATCACATGTGAAAAGATGAGAAGGGGTTCAATCTTTTTCTATATTAAAATATAGTTTCTTTGTTTCGAAAATTCTAAACCATTAACAGCTTATCTGAAAACAATTAGCTACATATTTTTTAAGTCGTACTTTTAATAACTATTCAAATCTGATATATTTATACAAGTTATACTTTGATTCATAGACTATTCTACTATATACCTTAATAGAAATACATTTATTTTTTATTCTATTTATCATTTAACCAGATTCTCCATCTACTTCAACTGAGCTCGATGTAAGTTATTTTTTGTTTATTGATGCTTTACAAACTATTAATTGTTGACATTTATTCAAACTAGCCTTACTTATCATAGTTAAGTACCGTTTTCAACAGATGCATTTAATAAAGTCGGAATATTTGCCCTAAGCTCACCGAAGAATAAACTTCACATTGTTGTTATAAGTTATACTCTTCATCATTGGTCATTTCCTTTATCGTGCTACTTGGGAAATTTCTTAGACATGAACGAAATAGAGAAGGCAAGGCTTTGCTACTCTCCATTAATGATTGATTTCTAAGTTGTCATTTATTAGCTTTTTGTAAAATTTGTGAATTTAAAGTTAAATTTTTCTCATGCTAAATCACAATTTGATATTTAGCAACTGACATTCGCTTTTGCATCTATCGTTCGTCAGTGTCTCCTAATTTTATTTTTATCTCATTTTAAAGAAAAGCAGCATTTATTGAGTATGAGTTAATTTGTCAGTAGCTATTGCCATACAACTCGCATTAACGTAAAATTACTCATATTTAACATGCTTCAATTTACTATTCTTCTTATGGTCAGAACTTGCGCCTTTGTTAAGTCAGTCAGGGTAAGTTTTAATCCACTGAACATTTAATTTTATTTTTCGCATATTACATGCTAAATGTGCGTATATTTGTGTGGAAATAATTAATGTATACCATCAGTATTAGCAAAGCATTGCATAAATAAAATACATTATGTAAAATACAATGTAACAATAATTGATTGCGCGGGTGGTGGTAACCATTCTTTAAATCAAGTTTGCGAACTTGAAATTAACACCGATTCCATTGCATTTAACCATTAGTCGAAAAATGTAACAAAAATACCGCCAGCCGCAACGCACTGCCGCGTTTCGACCTTCCATGATCATCATTAAAGTACGACGGCAAACTGACTATCGAGGATCAAATAGCATTGAATATATATGGAGATCAAAGTTAGATATGCGGCTCTCTCCTCTAGCAGTCTCGCATACATTGAACTTGACGGGAAATGTCGGCTGCACAATTTCTATGCAGTCACGAACATTAACTGTTTGCAGCTTTCGCCACATATACATATATAGGCAATACAATTTAACAAAATTGATTGCGCGTGTGATGGTAACTGTCAAGTTCAATGTATGCGAGACTGCTAGAGGTGAGATCCACATATCTAACTTTGATTTCCATAGATATTCAATGCGGTGTGATCCGCGATAGTCAGCTTGCCGTCGTACTCTGATGATGATCATGGAAGGTCGAAACGCGTCAGTGCGTTGCGGCTGGCGGTAGTTTTGTTATGTTGTTCGGCACCTGGTTAAATAAAATGCGATTGGTGTTTACTTCATTGCATATAATAACAAAAACAATTAAGCACGTAGACCGTTTTCGTTATTATTGCACAATTGTAATTTACTTTATAGGATTACCGCGGTCTGGAATTCTACCCATACAACTTTTGCTTTAGTATCCTGCGATCTATCTCGTAAACTGCCGATCTGCATGTTAAATACGTTTCACAGTTATGTACGAACTTATCTTTTTTGCTGATTTTTGCTTCACGTGGATCCTATTCGGTATCATTTACTACTTAAATTTCCAAATGGCACACCCCGATCTGTTAATCTAAAACCCAAACTATGCCACCTAGAGAAGTGACAATGAATTGAAGAATAAGTACAGGATTTGACTACAAAAGACAGTGGCATGAGTTGTTTTGAGTACTGAGGAATGCGGAATATTGTAAACGCATGTGAAACAATTAATTGTCATCGTGAAATTTTGATAATATTTTAGAAAATATGTTTTAAACTATCAAATGTCGCGATAAATAACTTTTATATATAATTAGAGAGCTTAATCGTAATTCATATATATATATATATATATATATATATATATATATATATATATATATATATATATGTTTTAGGAACAGGATGCACTTAATAACGGAGTACGCTTATTGTTGATAATGGTCGATTTATTTCTAGAATATCCAACTGCCAATTACTATATTTTTACTAAATACATTTTTGAGTTTCATTTGATTAAGTGGATGAGAACTAACCCGATTTGCAGTTTTACTTCTGTTTTTTATTGACAGTTTATAGTTTTTTGATTTGGGCGTGTGTTGGAGTGTGTTTAGGGACCATTCTTTTTGTTTTACAGAATGATGTTTGGGATCTGGTCATTCTTGTACTGATTAATTGAGTTTTGACCAAGTGTTCGCTTTGCTGGCTGTCATGTGTACGAATGTTGGTTTGACGTATGTTTCCTTACGTTTTGCCTTATTCTTGAGTTTCATTGTGTCCCCTTTGTAACAGCCCAGATTCTTCTGAGTGCATTATTGATCGCTCATATTTAGTACAATTTATTTCAATTTTATTGGTGTTAGTGATAACACAGAGAAAATTCACAACGCAACAAATGCTGCAAGTATGAAGGTAACACCAAAACCTCTTAATACCACGAAGGCGTCAGAAGTTCCTGCGATGCGTCCTATTATGTCAAGGATCAACGCATGGCAACTCAGACCAGCTATGTTTATTTGCAAACTGCTTACCACTATGAAATGGCATAATCACAAACAATATCCAAGACTTCTTCTAGTTAGGGGATCACCTATCGTTTATCCTTGTTTAAAACATACCAGTGGAAAAAGTAATGACTAATTTGTGTGACCTGATCTAAAATGAGTTTCAAGACTTTATTGTAGATATTAATGACCGCATAGATCATATATTAGAAAGTACAGCAACGTGGAATTAAAATATTTTGAAGTTAAATATTTTCGACAGTTCAATGGTGTAGCTATGAGAAGCTGCAATGCTCCTCTCCTGGAAAGCGTATTAATGTAATATCTTGAGTAGACCGCCATGTAAAAGGTACTTGACTGGTACATATATTAGAAATAGTATGTACATGATCTACTATTGTTCATTTCTGAAGCAACATACCAAGCTGAAAGCATGAAACAAGCTAATGAAGCCGATTCAAACATCAAATTCACTATTGAGGTTGAGAAGAACAATAGAATTCACTTCTTGGTCATCAAACTAATCTGACAAGAGAATGGTGATAATACAGGCGGTTCCTAGATGACAACATTAGTCCATCTCTGTTTCGTACTACAGAGGATAACAAAAATGTCTTCCTAAACATAACTTTTAGAAAAAAAATTCCAGCTTCAATAATTGATTGGTGATTAAATTGAATCATCAAGGCGAATTTTCCTAGTGCAGAAGTGAATATCACCTTCACCACATTTGCCACAAGTTGTGTTTTACTCCTGTGCGTATTGTATCGACCCTGAAGATGAACCTGGAAATTCGGGTTCGAAAATTTGGAAAAAGAACAATGGAAAATCTTGTTCCAACGTCCTTTTCAGACAATCAGCTAATTAAGATTTAAAAGAAACATGTTGCGCGACAGGAAATAAACAATTTACCTGATTTTCGGATTGCGTACCGAAATATTTGAATCCACTGTCATCATGATTTTTGCATATATTTCGGGCTCCAATTACGGAGCCCTTTTTCAATGCCAAACACATCACACACTTAGTTGACAATCAATATGTCAAGTGGAAATATTAATTTAAACCGTCTCATTTATACTTGATTTTAGATCTCTTAAGCATAACGTTTTTTTATAAAATGTTAGGAAAGTGTATTTTAAATTGGTTTGTATACATGTAGACACATACACAAACCAATTTAAAATACACTTTCCTAACATTTTTATAAAAAAACGTTATGCTTAAGAGATCTAAAATCAAGTATAAATGAGACGGTTTAAATTAATATTTCCACTTGACATATTGATTGTCAACTAAGTGTGTGATGTGTTTGGCATTGAAAAAGGCTCCGTAATTGGAGCCGAAATATCATGGTACGTCCAATCGAAATCAGCTAATTGATGGCTTAAAGAAGAAGAGACAAGTGAGAACCCATCAATTGAGGCCAAAAATTACATCATCTGATAATGGACCTATGAGTGCTATCAATTGTCCCGCACAATAAAAATTCGGTCAAATCCACAACAAGAAGGACAGCACTGAGAACAAAAATGGATCCTTTAAACACGGAATCATTAAGTTAGATACAAAGAATCAACAGTCAATTTCCTCCTAATCCTACATATCCTACAAAGTCTTATATATTTGCGGTAGCATATTTATTTGACGTATAAAAAAGCAATTGATCAACAGAATTCAGCAGCATATACCGCAGAGAAGGATTTTAAAATGTTTACCACCGTTACGAAAATCATCTATTTATGAGTCTATACTTGAAACGGGGCACACGGCCAATCTAATGAATTTCTCAGTGCTACAATACGCGAAACTAAAAAAGTTATTATTCATCTACAAATTCCTTTGTATACAACAACAAGCACCCGATCTAAACATTTAAAAGTCCCACCAAAATAGTGTTTATCAAAACTTGCCACGATTCACATAAATCAACAAAATTTTCTTCTCCAGATACACAAAACTTTTATTACTCCGTAAGAATTTAATATATATATTTAAGATTACACAGTAGCGTTTTCACTCCATCTTGTCAACTGATTTTACTCGAGCTATAAAGGAAACTATTTTTTGCAATCTGGAGAGCCCGAACACGCATTGGATCAGCGTTAACACGTACGGAATCGGATTTCAAACAAATTGAATTAAAAACAGCTGCATTGTAATCTACACACTCTACACTGTTGCTAAAATGATCATCCAAAACTTCTTAAAAATCTGATGCAAAAGAAAATATCCGCGGAAAAAATATTCACAGACTCAATAGCAAACAAACCCAAAGCCTGGTCAAAATTCATTTCATTAATTCAATAGTAATGCGATCTGAAATATGTTTTGTAATACAAGGAGAGCGACCCATGGACGCACACAGACAACTATTCCCATCCACTTGGATACTTTACTGCGGAGACCTAATTTACGTGCAAATCTATGTTAGGTGTTGCGCAACTAGTAACAAATTAATTCAAATATGACCAGAAGGATAAACCAAATTCATCATGAACGGACCGTGTATTTTCATGTGAACAAACGTTTCGTTCTTAATGGCGACTCACCATTAAGAGCCGGTATTACTCCCTATAAGAACCATATATTATGGTAAGGAATGTGAAAAATTGAATAGTACAGTCTACTATACGAATGTATAAACTTGCAGTAGTGAAACTAACTTTATAAGAAGTCTTCGACATTTCGAAGCCTTTATATTTTATATAGACGGAATTTCCTAATCAACCCACATTCAATCACGAACAAGAAATTGAACTAAAACCGAAAATCAGACTATTTCTCATCCTGTCTAATTATATAAATATATTTGTCAGTATAGACTAAGTATTGTATAGTGTAGAAAAGGCAATTCATTTAGTTGACTGGTTTCGTCCTTATTGGGAACCTCATTGCGTACTGTCCAGAATTTGCCACGGGCAAAGATCGGACCTGGGCACGTCTGCTTCGGAATCTGATGCTCTAACCACTGAGCCACCCTGGAGCACACTACACTACACACAACTTTCAGTTATATACTAACTGATGTAACTTAGTTAGTCTATTTTTCCTCAAGGTGGAGCTTATATGGCATCCATTTAGACCCAGGGTTCCAACTTACCATCCCCAATCTGTCAATACTGAACAGACCCCACACTAAATGGGGAAGTAGTATTGAAATGAACATTTATATAATTAAACGAACATTGTTTGCGTGGGCGCAGATAACAAATATTATAATCAAGGTTGCGTTCTTGATATAAACACCTGACATATTAATTACTTACGAATGTCAGTATAAGCTAAGAATTGTATAATGTAGAAAAGGAAATTCAACCAGTAAACCAGTTTCGTCCTTACTGGGAGCTCATCATTTACTGGCCGGAATTTGGCGCGGACAGGGGTCCAACATGGACACTTTTGCTTTGGAATCTGTTGTTCTAACCACAGACATCCTGCCGCACACTACACACAATTTTCAGTTGTATACTAACTGATGTAACTTAGTTAGTCTATTTTTCCTCAAGGTGGAGCTCATATGGCATCCACTTATACCCAAAGTTCCAACTAACCGTCCCCAATCTGTCATTACTTAACAGATACCACACTAAATAGGAAAGTGATATTGAAATGAACGTTTATATGACTAAACGAACATGGGCTGCGCGGGCGGCGATAACAATTACTTTAATCAAGGTTTTCATCTTGATATAAACACCTGACCCATTATGCACATATATTTTTCAGTAAGTACTAAGTATTGTATAGTGTACAAAAGGCAATTCATTCAAAAAAAATTAGTTAGTATATAAGTAAAAATTGTGTGTAGTGTGCGGCAGGGTGGCTGAATGGTTAAACACCAGATTCCGAAGCAGACGTGCAGAGGCTCGAGCCCTGTCCGCTGTAAATTCTGGACTGTACGTGGCGAGCTCCCAATAATGACGAAACCCGTTCACTGGATTTATTGGCTTTTTCTTCACTATACAATACTTAGTTTATACTGACAAATATATGTACATAATGGGTCAGGTGTTTATAGCCAGATCGCGACCTTGATTATAATATTTCTCATCCTCTTAATTGAATGAAAACCTGGAATGTATAGAGTTGAATGATATTAATTAATAGTAGATTATTATCATAATAAACGGGTTGCAATCCATAATACAAATACATTTTTTTATTGAATGTGCTTTCTTTTCCAAAAACAATGCATTGTGTGATATTTAAAGGCAATGAACTTTATAATAATATATATTTATATAAATTTTTTAAAAAATTGTTTCGTCTTTTATGAAACAATATAAAACAGAGCATTAAATATGCCTTCTTGTCCATTACTAGAGACTGGAACTGACTGTTCGCGTGGTGATGTTTGTGCTGCTAAAGTCTCTCATACTAACTAGGCCAAAAATAATATGTCAAACTAACGTGGTCTCAACTCCACTTGATGAGAACGACTTATTGTTCATTTACGGCTCACCCATTTATATGAATTTAATTGTTATGCGTTAGCAAAACACAATTTTGTCAGTCTAATTTTCTACTTCTAATTGGTTAAGTATACACTAGTTTATGGCTTCGTTTCAGATAGCCAACCCTGCAGTAGTTGCCGTAACTGTTGCGAGAATTTCTATACCAATTTACTATTACTTGCGTGTACTTCATGTGGACATGTGTTTGTATCACTTTGTTCACAAAATGCAAATAACTAGCTCTAATCTGTCCTTAAAAGATTGCAACGCACCTATTATGGCTATGATATTGTCTTTGTCTTATGTTGCAAGATTTGATTACATAAGTTTATAGTTTATTTTAAAATTTTTGCCTATGGTAGGAAATGCAGTCCAACTACTAGGCCAATAATCTGTACTTATTAAGCAATCCGTCAATTGTACTCTGGAGAGTTGAGTGCAGGAACGGAAGCTATAATCATTTGTTTTGAAATCACTTTGACAATTGATATGCCTGTTGGATAATGTTTGTTGCGAATAACTAAGGTATATGCAAATTTGTATTAGGTGTTGCACACCTATTAACAAATTAGTTCAAATAGGGTCGGACAGATAAACCAAAGACGACGTGAACAGAAAGTATAATCTCGTGCACATTCATTTCCTGCTTACTGGCTACTCATCAGTAGGAGCCGGCATTACGCCCTTAACCCACTGTATATCTTGGTGATGAATGTAGGACAATTGGACAATAAAATCTCGTCTACGAGTGTGTGAAACTGCAGTAGTGGGGATAACTTCATATAAAGACTTCGACTATACGACTTCAGAGCCAACTCACTATATATTATATATACTGAACCTCTAATTGGTATCAACACTAAAAAATTTTTAATTTTGTGTCGATATATATGGTAACAATACATTGGAGTGCACGATACGCTAAATTGCACCAAAATTAAAAATTATAGCTAATTCTGAACACCTATTACTCCAGCAAATCCATACACTCTGGCCTTGGCCGATATTAGTTATCTTTTTTAGTGGTAATCTTCACATCTTTCAATCAAATCTTTAACGGTTAGATACTGTTTGTTGCAGAAAGCTAATATGTATACAATTGTATATTAGATGTTGCGCACCTAGTAAAAAGCTAGTTCAAATATGACCAGAAGGATAAACCAAAATCAGCATGAACGGAACGTCTAAATTTATGTGCACATTCTTTTCGTGCTTAATGGCAACTCATCATTAGGAGCCAGTATTACGCCCTATACCAACTATATATTTGGATGAGGAATGTGAGACAGTTTAACCGTATAGTCTCAAATAAGAATATGTATTCAAGGAGTAATGAAGTTAACATTATACGTAGTCTTCGAAAACGTGACTTCAAATATATATATATATATATATATATATATATATATATATATACTAAATCTGAAATGAATACAAACACTATGGTGTTCAATTTGCCGTATCGTTACCTGGTACCAAAATAATGGATTTCAAGTTATGCTTATTTTCACCAATATTGATAATTACATCTTTTGATCACCTGTTACCCCAAAAAATCCATACACTCTGGCACTTTGATTTTGCGCCCGATATATATATATATATTATTGTTCTAATTCAACCATTTTTTTAAAACGCTATGTGAATCGTCCATGGGCTCAATTAGGCTTTGGCTGTGTGCACATTTTACAGTTGCTAAATTTTTGACAAAATCACCTTGATACACACAGCTGGCACTCATACAATTCATAATTCAATGAGTCTTAATTTTAGCAGGCACCAACATATTTACTGCCGTATGTGCGAAGAAACAAATCTGTTAACCATGCTGAATAAATCAAATATGCTGGTTATTGGTTTATCCATCTCTGACGTTCACAAACTAATATATTTGAGTAGAATATTTACTCGCTCTCTCTCTCTCTACATCCCGTGACAATTGACTATCTATACTGTTTTTGTTAAATTTAATTCTGCGTATTCGTATTTATCACAGACTCCGCTTAAAGCACGTTTCCAATAATGGGCTTTTTCTATATTTTAATCACATCAAATCAAAGGTAAAACCACCTTTTGTCAGCCCTCATAATTCAGAAAATTGCTCATTACAGATTAAAAGTGATTCTAAATGCCAAATCATGACCACTTGTGATATTGATTTTTCTTTAAATTGAGCCAACCTAAGGATGTAGCACGAATAGATTCAGAAATGAATATTAAAATATCTTGACAAAAAGTATAAGTGTGCACCAGACATTATCACACAATGGCAGACAAGAGTACAGATATCTTAGCATAATTTGCATGTAGATGCGCACATATTATTTTTCGGTCGAGTTGGATGAAAGCCATCAATAAATGCGACCTTTGACAATCAACTGAACGAGGCTTTTAACAAAGTTTTCTTCTTTTGTATAGCATGACTGATACGATCCATGATAAAGCGCTTACTCTGAAATTCTGAAAATGTTCGCTTAAGACTGCGAAATAAACACAATATGTTACTTACTACTTCGGTGAGAGAATTTTTTTTAAATTTTCTCTTGTCATTATGATTTCAAACGTTTTGCAATAAATTGACTGGTATGTGCCGAAATCAGGAGAAAACGCGTTTTACATGCCCACTATTAGTCTTGCAGATAGACTTTATTCATTTAACTGCATGAAAAGTATTTATAAACTCTTTGTGGTTTCTTTTATAATCATTTGATTTACACTTAACTTTAGGCATAATGCTTATAAAAGTTCGAATTTTTACTGAACAACGTTAAACTATTTTTAAATATCATTATGATTATTTGTACCTATTAACAATTTAATTCAAATTCAACCTGAAGGATATGCAAAATTCAGCATGAACTCAAGGTATAATCTCATGTGCACATGGGTTGCACGATTGTTGTTATCTTATTAGAAGGAGCCGTCACTACGTCTCAAACCCTATATATGTTTAGTCAAGAAATATGACACGGTTAGACGATGCAATCTAAAATGTGTATGCGTCTTAAAGCAAAAGTAGGCAACTTCAAATGGGGCCTTTAGCAACGCGATTTCAGAGCGAGTTCCTTATGTGTAATATTTGGCCAAGTAAAAATTCAGAATAGTACCTGTTATTCAGCAAAGCCTTGTATTCTAACACATCATGTGTTCAAAATGTTTCCGATCTTACTGACAGTCCGAATTGTTTTTGATCAGTTGCGTAATATAAATTAAAGCATGGTTTAGCAAATGGTTCACCTTATTAACTAAGAGGTTTTAGATTATGTACTCAATTGATAGCAGTTTTATTTGCTCTTTCTTATCTAACTTGTGTGCTTCATGCTGAAAGCTAAAGGCATTATTGGAGTTAACACAAGTTACACATTGTGTCAATTCTCAATAGTAGTGGCTAAATTTGACGAATTAATGAATATTATAGGATGCTTTCTGTGGATATTGTTCAGGTGGCGTAGTTGCGAAATTATTAATAGCTACCCTGTGAACTATAAGTTTTCGCCTCACTGACGATCGTAGAAATATTTGATGAGTTATGCATTACGGATGAAACCATGATCTGAAAATTGCTTGTCGTTTCGGAGAAGATTATTTGAGATGTGACTTCTTGGAACAAAGAATTTACTCCTCTAGTTTGCGTTGCTAAACACTTGCTTATTATACACAATATGCATCACGAATGGCGTATCGTGGTATTTATTAAACTATACAGCTTGATTTTAAAATAATGGAAATGACATTGAGTTAAATTGAAGACTGTGGATTCAGACACCTTTTTTGGGGACAACAAGGATCAGGTGATTATTCCATTCCCTGTCGCGCAACGTGTTTCTTTCAAGGTATTAGGACATTAAAGATATGGCATAGTAATTTCCATATCTATTGCTATGTTTATTAAAAGCTTAAAAAGGTATTTTTTGGATCATAACTACAATTCACATGACGTTGTTTTATTCAAATGCTCTTATCTAACGTTATATATTATTTATTTCGGATAACTTATATATATATATATATATATATATATATATATATATATATATATATTCTTTTGAAATGCGAGCTTTAATAAAATTCATTGTACCTTCCTATGTGCATAACCATAAATAAATTTTATCAGATACAAGAAACATTTCTTTATCATTATCTACTCAAGTATCTACTGATGAACATATCTTTATATATAAATTGGAAAGCAAAACAAGATAGAAATATGTGAACATAGAAAGAGTGAAAAACAGAAACCAATCAATTGCATGCGTCACGTCCAGTTCAGGCTCAATACCTGAACATGCTTCTTCTGCTTGCATAAATCCGACTGCAATTTCTTTATTCATAAGGCTTCGTATGTGGCTAGTTCTCTTTTTTTATTGCATTTAGTAATTATTTTGAATGCTACGTCTGGAAAACATACGTGCGATATTTGGATGATGTGTTTCACAACTGCAGACGTGTATTCACCATTTGATTTGTTTTGCTTTCAAATTTATATATAAAGATATGTTCATTAGTAGATACTTGAGGAGATAATGAGAAAGAATGTTTCGTGTATCTGATAAAATTTATTTTGTTTTTACACATAGGTATTAATGAATATATATATATATATGTATATATATATATATATTCTTTTAAATGCGAGCTTTAATAAAATTCATTGTACCCTTCTTGTGTGCAAAAACAAAAAGAAATTTTATCAGATATAAGAAAATTTTCTTTCTCATGGTCTTCTCAAATATCTACTCATGAACATATCTTTATATATAAATTGGAAAGCAAAACAAGATAGAAATATGTGAACAAAGAGAGTGTGAAAAATAGAAACCAATCAAATTGCGTGCGTCACATCCAGTTCAAGATCAATGCTTGTACGTGCTTCTTCTGCTTACATAAATCCGGCTGCAATTTGTTTATCCATAAGGTTTCGTATGTGGCTAGCTCCCTTGTTTTTGCATTTAGTAATTACTTTGAATGCTACGTCTGGAGAACATACGTGCGATGTTTCGATGATGTGTTGCGCAATAGCAGACGTGTATTCACCATTTGATTTAAAACAGGCGTTAAGTTGCAATGTTCTCTCATTCGAGTAATTAACCGTCTGGTCGATCGGCCTACGTAAGTTGATCGACAACTTGCGCATGTATATCGGTTTCTCTTTGATTGCTGGTAAAGGCAAGTGTGTTACCCTAAATAACACTCGTAGTTTGGCTGCATTAAATGTAAGTGTCAATGCTGCTTCAACTTTCTTTTGTGCCATTCGAGAAACTGCATCCCCCTTAAATGGGATGTTTAGGTAGACGGTTTTCTTTTCGGGCCAATAATACGTCTGTTTCTGGTTAACTCCCATTTTAATAATTGATTCATTTAATTGTCTGGGATTGCCATTAGACTTTAAATCGTTAATTGCTTTATTATATTCATTTTCTTTAGAATCTTGACTAACCAACCTGTCAATTCTTGAAAGCAACCACGAACTGTTGATAATTTATATTGAAATGGCACAAAACTGCTGTAATGCAAATACTGTACAGACTATGTTGGTTTATGGTAAATTGTTCTGTTCAATTAACCATTAGTTTCTTTCTTTAATAGTACATCTAGGAAAGGCAGACAGTCATCTTTCTCGTGCTATGACGTGAAACCGATATTCTTATGTGCTTTGTTGAAACTTTGAAGCAATGTTCGTGATTGCGACCTGTTCTTAAGTACAAGAAATATACCATCCACGTACCGTATATATTGAGCAAATTTACTTATGTCACTCTTTAATGATGTATTTTTTAGGTGCCCTAGAAAAATGTCAGCCAACACTGGAGATAAGGGGCTTCCCATTGCGACACCATCAGTCTGTTTGTAGATGTTTCCATTAAAACGAAATCGTACGTCTTTCGTGCATAATAAGATAAGCTTGCGTAGAGTTTGACCTGGCACCGGTGATGGTAATATATCGTGGTCTACCGCTTTGACTATAATGTCAATGGTTTCATCAATTAGAACATTTGTAAACAAAGACGTAACATCAAAAGATACCATAATCTTGTTTTTAACATTTATATCTTGAATTTGGTTTACAAACTCAAACGAATCGGCAACCGAATAATTACCTAGTAGTTTACGTAATGGTTCAAGTAAAAGAACTAACCATTTAGCTAGTGATATCACGTAATAAATGTTTCGAAATTTGAAGCAGCATAAACACGCACACTTAATGCACCCAAACTACGAGTGTTATTTAGGGTAACACACTTGTCTTTATCAGCAATCAAAGAGAAACAACCGTTAATGTCGATATCAAATATTATTTACCAATATACATGCGCAAGTCGTCAATCAACTTACGTAGGCCGATCGACCAGACGGTTAATTACTCAAATGAGAGAACATTGCAACTTGAACGCCTGTTTTAAATCAACTGGTGAATACACGTCTGCTTTTGCGCTACACATCATCGAAACATCGCACGTATGTTCTCTAGACTTAGCATTCGAAGTAATTACTAAATGCAAAAACAAAAGGGAGCTAGCCACATACGAAGCCTTATGGATTAACCAATTGCAGCCAGATTTATGTAAGCAGAAGAAGCACGTACAAGCATTGAGCTTGAACTGGATGTGACGCACGCAATTTGATTGGCTTCTATTTTTCACACTCTCTTTGTTCACATATTTCTATCTTGTTTTGCTTTCCAATTTATATATATATAAAGATATGTCCATGAGTAGATATTTGAGAAGACCATGAGAAAGAAAATTTTCTTATATCTGATAAAATTTCTTTTTGTTTTTGCACACTGGAAGGGTACAATGAAAATATATATATATATTTATGAAATTCTTTGTCATGTATTGCTTACCTAAGGTTAAGTTCAAATAGTCCTGGTATTATATGTCCGAGTCAGAGTAAACAAAAAATATATGATCTAATGTAAACGTGCGTTTCGACTGTGCTGGTAACTCATCATATGGAGCCAGCATTGCGCCCCAAATCCGCGATATGTTTGGTGAGGAATGTGGTTAAGTTTGGTGACGCGATATTCTATTCGTATATGTTTTCAAGCACTAGTGGACTAAACTCTGTTTAAATTCATTAGAAATGCGAGTTCAAATCCAGTTCATTATCTATAATATTTAAAGAAAATGCGAATTGTGTCCACTAATATATCTAAGATTAGTAAATGTAGTTAATATTGAGAATAAAATTTATTAAAAATAACTGCTACTCCAGCCAAGTCTTTAGTCTGGCTTGGTGTGTCACTGGTTCGAGTCTCAGTGGCAATACGGGCTAGGAAGTTAGAATTGTTAAATTATTTAGATTAAAATGTAGAAACAGTCTTAGGATAGTTATCATTGGAGCCAGTACGGACAACTGCTCAAAACGTTCGACTAGAAAGTTTAATTCATTTTAATGTAACAACAATAATTTTTTTCGTCTACTAAAACAAATTCGGATTTTGATGTTGGATAATACAATACACATCGTATTTGAAATTTTTTTCGCGGGATTGACTGTTGTATATGAGGACGCATACAACAACGCGAGCAAAACCATGGTCAAATATACGGATCGTTTTGAAAAAGAATAATTTCGTTAAGCATTAATTCAATGCACAGTGCTTATACATGGCCACTTGAATTCGTCATTCATTTAGCCTGTAGAAAATTACTATTATTGGTATGAATAATATTAATAAAGATACCAGGTACTATTTTGGTTATTATTATAAGAAATGATCGGTGTGTCTGCTATTATTCACATTCCAAAGGGTATTGTTGTTCTACTACGTTGTGTGAATGTTTATTTCTTTTTTTGACAAATGTTTGAAATGATCTTGCCTTGAAATTTGTTCTGATTGTCAGTAAATTTCTTGTCTTTCATTATGTATGCATGTGCCAAACACATTATTCAAGGTTATTCAGTAATTAAGTCAAGGTTTCTAAATATCTCCCTATATTGTCCTTTATTTCTAGCAAATAGATTTGCTATGCCTTCATCACCGAATCTGTTAAACATGTGGTCCTCATTTAATTAATCAATAAATTATTGTGTAGTTTTAGAATTTGATATTGATGTCTATCGCAAGTCCGTATACCTGACATTAATAAGTAATCATCATTTTTCAGCTTTCGTCATTTATATATAATTAGGAAGAAAAAACACATTAATAACAAAGTGGATAATGGCCATTTATTTCAAGATTACAAAACTTCGCTTTACAATCCTTCATTTATGTAAATTCTGGGTTTGCATTTGATTATGTGTGTGGCAACAAATCTGACTTGGTTTTACTTCCATTTCTTGTTTTGTCTGATTGGTAAGTGTGCATGCCTTTGTGTCTGTGTGTGTGCGTGTTTGCATCTAAACGTCTTTCTCTCCGTATTACAAAGTGATATCTGAGATATGTTCATTATTGTATTGATGGCTTGAGAATTAACCATCTGCTTGCATTGTTGGCCGTTAAGTGCATGGGTGCTATTTTTTTCTGAGTGTAGTCTTTCGTTTCACATTTTGCGCAAATTTGTTTTCTTCACTTGGTAACGGCGCAAGTGCGGATTGCAGTGTTGAACACTCACATTGTTTGGACACTTTTGTCACCGTATGCGTCTCTGTTATTTCCTTTTCAGTTTTTTGGCAATCCGATTGAATGTTTGTTGATTCTAGTCGAGGGCCTGATTGGTGTCGCCTGGATACTAGTAAACTGGTGTTGAATTTTGTTATTCGTGGCTAGTCGATTTTAATATCATGTTGATGAAACCTTTGGATATTTAGGTCAGGTGTTTGTTGTTGTATATAAAGGGCTTCATAAATATATAATAATTTTTCTTATCTTTCTTTATGTAGAATTGAGAAATTAGTCGTATTGACTGGGTGCCCCGTTGCCAATATATGATCGGAAATAGCTGATTTTCCTGATGTGGCCAAGCTTTTTTAATCGATTTCTGCAGTAAATGTTGCTAGATCCTGTTAATCAATTGCTTCTTCGTACGTCAAGTATATATGTACTACGGCACATACATGAGAATGTGTAGACTATGATTGATTTGGAGAGAATTAGAAATTGATCCTTGCCATCCAACCTCATGATTCTCTGTGTGCTAAATGTGATATTAGTTTTAACACTTGGAACATTATCCTTAGTTATTCTATTCAACCGTCGTGGAATTATTGAGGCTGGTACGTCACCTCTAAATGGTAAGTTTATGAAAACCTGCTTGACGTTATCCTTTCTGGTGCGAATCTGTCGTGTTCTGATGGTGACATCAATGAATCGCTCTGGGTAGTTGGTCATTAACAAAATTTTCTTCAAATAGCTCAGGTCTTCCTCAATCATGTGCTCAGAGCATATCTTCCTGATTCTGTTTGCTAGGCTGTTTACTAAATTTCTTTTGTGGTATTTTGGCACACTACTGTTGTAGTGAATGTATTGCCCGGTGAAAGTGGATTTTCTATATATGGCCAGTGTCAAATCCCCGTTTTCTTCTCGAGTGAGTTTGATGTCAAGGAAAGGAAAACTGTCGTCTTTCTCTACCTCGAGAGTGAATTTGATGTCTGGATCGACTCCATTTGCTTGTTTGAGGATTTCGGAAGTGTCTGCTGCTTCTGAGATGAACAACAATATATCATCTACATACCTTTTGTAGAGTGCGCACTGGTCAATTATACATTTTGGACTCGTTTTTTTCATAATGAAACATGTATTTATCTGCCAGGAGGGGTGCAACGTAGCTTCCCATAGCTTCACCATTGATCTGGCGGTAGTATATCCCTTCAAATGTAAATTGCACATTTTTCGTACATGCTAATATGAGGTCTTTGATGTCATTGGTGTCTATAGGGAAATCCAAAAACTCATTTTTGATAAGGTCACACAAGATCGCCGTTGTCTTATCCAGTGGAATGTTTGTAAATAAGGATGAGACGTCAAGCGAGACCATTTTATTCTGTAGAATGTTCTTTCTCTTCAGTTCATTTGCTAGTTCGAAGGAGTCCTTGATAGTGTTTGCGTTTAGGATGCTCCGTATTGGTTCAAGTAATTTGCAGAGAAACTTGGCTGGTTAATGTTGTGGAACGTAGATAATTGACTAAATGAGCCGCATCGAAGGAGCTCCTGAGGCTGTCACGGCTTTATGAGTTTTTTGTTTGCCGTACAATCTTGTGGTGTTTGTTCCGAGGGTTTTGCCTTTTGGATGTCTTCTATGAATTCCTTCTTGTATTGTTATAGTGCGCTAACTATCTCAGCTTTCAGTCCTTGTCCATTGAATGCATGTGGGGCGGTGTCATTCGTTAAGTCATTGTAGAAATTTTCCGTTCCTGCCTGAATGTCAATAATGTCACGTTCACTTCGGTTTTTGTTGACTACGCAGAATTTTGCTCCTATGGAGAGTAATTTTTTCTGGTGTTTTGACAAGATCACTTTTAAATAATTGTGAATAAGTGCGGTAGCTCATTATCGAACGTACGAAGAAGCAATTGATAAAAAGAATCCATTAACATTTGCCACAGAAATTGATTAACAAAGGCTTGCCACCGTCAGGAAAATCAGCTTTTTCCGATCATATATTGGCAACGGGGCATCCTGTCAATTTGACCAATTTCACAATTCTACATAAAACAAAATCAGAAAAATTATTATTTATTTATGAAGCCCTTTATATAAAACAACAAGCACCTCACCTGAATATTCAATAGTTTCATCAACATGATATTCTAATCGACTGGCGAGGAATAACAAAATTTAACAACAATTTACTAGTATCCCGGCAAGGCCAAGCAAGCCCTCGACTACAATCAACAAACATACAATCGGATTGGCAACAATCTGAAGTGGAAATAACATAGACGCATACGGTGACAGAAGTTTCAAAACAATATGAGCGTTCAACACTGCAATCCACACTGGCGCTGTTACTATGTGCAGAACACAAATTTGCGCAACAAGGTGAAACGATAAACTACACTGAGAAAAATAGCACTCCTACATGTAGCAGCGAACAATGCGCACAAATGGTTAAATCTCAAGCCATCAAAACAATGACCAGATCTCAGACATCATTTTGCAATACAGCGAGAATGACCTTTACATGCAAACTGGGACACACACAAACACACACACTCATACACACTTACCAACCAGCCAAAACAAGAGATAGAAGTAAAAGCGAGTCAGATTTGTTACCAGTTGCATAATCAATTGAATACCCAGAATGTATATAAATGAATGATTGTAGAGCGATGTTTAGTATGTACAAGATAAATGGTCTTTATCCACTTTGTTTTTAATGTGTTTTTTCTTCCTAATTAGAAATATACTGTGTAATATTCTGCTATTATTGATATATTAAAGAATATATATATATATATATATATATATATATATATATATATATATATATATATATATATATATATATACATTACATTTAAAGTATCATTTATTGCGCAAGAGGTGATAACAATTATTTAAATCAGGTTTGCGAGCTTGAAATAAACACCAATCCTATTGTATTTAACCAGTCATCGAACAACATAGCAGAACTACGTAAATAATTTCCGATAAAAATGAAACAGGTCTGCTTGATGTAGCACCAATTGTATATTGTACAATGTTCAGTTTATACTGACAAATCTATGTATAGAATGGGACTGGTAATTATATCAAGATTACCACCTTGATTTAAATAATTGATTGCGTCATTCACTTGATAGGCTTGTGTAATTTTTTAAAATACTTATCTTGAGGACTCACTGTGGCATGGCAAACTGAATAACTTAATTTCGTAGGCATGTCGGTGAGATTCAGGCATGCGTCTAATTGAAATTTTTGGATGAAGTGAATTAATAACAAATGCGTATTATAATTGGTAGGCACGCAAAAGCATACGAAAGTAAATGGTGTAAAATACGTTTGCAAATTTGTGGCATTGTTCAATCGCATAGTGACCAACGCACATATTTGCACAGTACATTACTGACACATCGCACACATGCTCGCCGTATATTACTTCTCATGTACCTACTTAATGTTTTAACATTATTGAGTTAGTAATGTATGAAGTTCTGTGGATAAACAATTTTTGGTCAGAGTTATTCTAGTATAAACTATATGTACGACTGATAAGCCTAGATCAGAGGTGACTCTTGTAAATTGTTATTTGTTTTTCTATTTAGCACGCTGTCCCTGTTTCTACTTTCTGCTTAATGAACTGTGAAAAAATATCCATGTTCATTATATATTTTTTAAAAATGAGACGAAAAGATTTCTGTTGTTTGACAAAATTGTTCTTATATTTGCCCATTGGAAATGAACTGATATTTGTATAAAAGCTCGTGTTGTAAACGAAATTAATACGTGTAATCGAATATTTGATGTATATAATGACGATGAAACTTTCATCACGGTATTCATCACACATATTAAGATTGCTTTTTTTGAAGATAGGAAAGGTAGTCGACCAACTCTAAATATGCGGCACGTTCTCCTCTTTATGTATAATACGAAAAATGTTTGTCAACGCTGCAGAAATTAAATTGCCATCATCCTTAAATAATCTCGAAAAAAATTCATCGGGGAATACAGCAAAATGCAGCGTTTAAGAGACAGGATTGGATTCAGTATCTCTAACTCTGTTAATTGCTTGCAATTAATATTTCACACTGTTTCTGCAGGCATACTTTCGCGAATCGGGACTGACGCAGATGCCAAAAAAAATTGATCCTTAATAGGCTTTGCCCACCCATCAAGACGATACTGTTAGTCGGCTATTAGATTATTGTTACTAAAATTTATGGCTCCGTTAAGTTTAATTTTCTCTAACCTGCTACACGAATTATTTGAAAAAACATCGACTATTATCTGGTTCGAACGTTTCCACCCTTTTTATCAACCTTTCTGCTCAGTAAGGATTTAAAATAGACGTTTAGACTAAGCTAACTTTGGCGTCTCACAACTTTAGGCGTTTTATTACAAGTTCACCTGACAGGAATTTGGCGCCTAGTTTCGTGAATCTTTATAGATTTTACAGAAACCCATAACTTTTTATTCGGGAGCGTACAATGTCACATACAGTTGTACCTTCACTATGCGTGATGGAGTTTATCTTTCTCCAAATTAAATTCGAATTTTCACCATCACGACCTGCTAACTTTTATTTTAGAATATTTGCACATTTTTGTCAAAAAGAAGGTTGTTCGAGTTTGCTTACGTCGATTTGCGATTTATTCATATTTATTTTTCTGTGAAGCTTGAGTGCAAGTCTAAAAAGGATAAATGCATATCGTGTTGCATGAAGAGTAATCATTATTATCCATGCTGCCATTAGGCACGATACGTGAACTTTCATTTTTTGCAATATTCGACAAATGGATATGTTACATAATTAAACAAATATTGATTGCACGGATGGTGGTAATAATAATTTGAATCAAGTTTGCGGATTTATTGTAAGCACTAGTCCTATTGTATTTAATCGGTCGCAAAACGTATCTTAACTACCATTAGTCACACGTACTGACGCGTTTCGACCTTTCATGATCAAGATCAAAGGACAACGGAAAACTGGCTAGCGAGGATGAAATCGCAATGCATATATAAATAAAGCAAAACTAGATCTGCGCCTCTCACCTCTTGCAGTCTTGCATAAATTGCACTTGACGTGAAACTATAACTGCACGATTTCGATACAATTACGAACGAAAATTTTTTAAAGATTTTGCCAGACTTGAATGTTATTAAATTTAAAAATCACTGATTGCGCGCGTGGTGATAAAAAATTTGAATTAAGCTTGCGGAATAGCGGTTAAACCAATCAAATTTTTAATTAAATACCTTATATATGAGTTGAACTTGGTTCTCTTTGTCAGTATGCTTTCGTTCTCTGTTAGTCACCATTAAATGTCGATTCGCATCAGTAAATGCGACTGACAATAGTTTGGCTATGTTGAGCGATTAGTTAAACAAAAATAGGATTTGCATAGATCTTAAAGTAAAGAATTTATATCACTGCTTCTCTGATCACTGATTATTTAATTATTTAATGTGTTTTGGGTGTAGTGAAACTACCTACTAATGTACAGCCAATTATGGCATAACTCACGCGTCAACGGTCCAGGCTGTGTTTGGATTAATTTTTTGGTCTTTTAGGAATTAGCTTGCTACTATGTACGGCAACTTTTCAGTGATAAGTAGCCTCAATTGAGCTTCACGTTTGATTTTTTAATTTGATTCCTTGGATAAAATTTGCTGTCGAGTCATACACAAATACACATCTTTGTCTTTAAATAGGTAACATTGTTTATCCAAAGAAGGCTACTACACTTGTTTTAGAATGCGTCTGATAATTATTACAACATTGCCCGAATTATAAGCAGTTTTATTTATCGCATGTGACATCTTTTAATGAGCAATTAATACGTAAATTATCTACTTATGTTACATGATTATGTTGATTCATGTGATTCCTGTTTACTATATGTATAATTTGCAATAGAATATTTTCATTTGATTTATGTTAAATTAGATTTTACAACATAAATATAGTAAGGCGGATTCCTCTCGCGATTTTATACGTTTATTACCTTTCAAGTTATTGCTTTCTTAGTTTACTGCATCTTATCCTTGAAATTATAATTCAAGGTAATGTAATTTTTCATTTCATTAAAACCTTTAAGCGTGTCTGACTAGAAGACCTAGAAACACAAGGTCAAGTGATCGACTATTCCTAGTCAGTCGTATCAGCGAGATTATCAGGTACAATGTCGCAGTGGCATTAATTGAGATAGATAACACGCCACTGGCTCCTTTAAGGGCTGATAAGAATAGAAAAGAAGTTTCGTGCAGAAGTGCAAGAAGTAGGATTAAGAATAACCAAAAGAGATCAGCAGACAACATTCGCGCTTCAAGAGGTAATAATAAATTTTAAAATGCTTAAATCAAGTTTTCGAGCTTGAAGTAAACATCAATCCTATTGTATTTAACCAGTTGTCGAACAACATAGCAAAACTACAGCCAGTCCACGTACTGTCGCATTTCGATCTTCTATGATCATCATCAAAGTACGACGGAAAACTGACTAGCGGGGATCGCATTGCAATGCATAAATATGGAAAGCAGAATTATATATGCAGCTCTCACTTCTAGTAGTCTGGCATACATTGTACTTGACACGAAGTGTCAGCTGCACAATAGAGGTGAGAGCTGCAATCTAATTTTGCATTCCATATATATGCATTGCATTTGGATCCTCTATAGTCAGATTGCCGTCGTACGCTGATGATTATCATGGAAAGTCGAAACGCGTCAGTATGTGTGACTCACGGTAATTTTTCTGTTTTTCGACGACCGATTAGATACAATGGGATTAGAGTTTACTTCAAGCTCGAAAACATAAGTTGAATAATTGTTACGAACACCTGCGGAATCATTGATTGCTTGATTGTATTACCTATATAGAAGTGTGGCGAAAGCTGCAAAAAAATAATGTTCGTGACACAAATACAATGTATGCGAGACTTACAGATGTGAGAGCCGCAAATATAATTTTGCTTTCCATTTATTTGCATCGCGGTTTGATCACTGTCAGTTTTCCGTCGTACTCTGATGATGGTTGTGGAAGGTGGAAACGCGTCAGTACGTGTGGTTTTCGGTAGTTTTGCTATTTTGTTCGACGACTGGTTAAATACGATGAGATTGGTGTTCACTTCAAGCTCATGAACTTGATTTACATAATTTTTGCCACCAACCGCGCGATAAATGATGGTTAAATAAAGAACTATTGGTATTATAAAAATGGCGCTCTTTATACGAGAAAAAAGCATTATATGGTTAAATGAATAAGTGTTCGTAAACCTAAGCATGGCTCATTTTTCAAGTTTGAATGAGCTGGTTCAATATATAGTGGGACAAATGAATAATTTAGCCGTGGAGGTAAGACGCAGTTTTTAGACTAGATGAAACTATTTTTGTTGAAATTATGGAAATCCGTATTGGGGACCCAACACAAATGAGCGAACACAGCAATATCGATCAAGTCAAAGTGGCAGCACACCAACCTCTGTCAGTGTTTACATTAGAATAAACTAGTTATTTCAGGCCTCTATCCGAATTTTGGCATGTACTTGCTCCACGTGATGTTTACAAGCCAAATTTTTGGTTTGATCCATTTGACGCCACTGTACAATCACAAACTATTTCTATAGAAGCACAAATTTTTAGAGCTACAGTCCGTGAATTATTGGATCGTTCAGTGGTGGTCAAATTGCAATTGCCATTAGATCTGTCATATGCAGAATGTAGACGGTAATTATGGCATCACTTCCGTGCCGGATCTCAAGAGGTGCATTCGTAATTATGGAAGCTTCAAGCACTGCCAGTATTTGTAACCACATAAGGCCATTATGTTTCTGTCGCATGACTCCACCGGATGTGGTGCTCTATCAAGCGTTCTTGTAGATCTGGAAGAGAAATTTCAGGCTCTACAAAATTCAGCAATGATGGCTATCACGCTGGTAACAAGAACATCACGGATAAACCACATATCAACAGCATGCATATGCAGAATTATTTCTAGTAAACCTGCGTCATGCACAAAGCGTTCGTACGAGATGCCGACAGTCACTGGCTTGTAAACAATCTTATTATGTTGTTATACCAACCTATTTCACTAGAACTTGAGTGTAAACGTATTAAACATGATGTGTGAGACTGTTATACATAATAATCTCTACACTCTGGACTTGAGCATCATATATCACCAAATGGGATAAATGATGTCGATCAAAGCCAGTGTGTATGGATGGGCTGGAGTAAAGGGTGTTTGGAAGAAGTGTTCGTACTCTTTAACAACCTGGTTTATATTATGTAAAGTGAGGTGGTTTTTGCAGTCGCATTGTTAAATGCTTAATATAAATTTAACTTCATTACTGCTTGAATACACTTTCGTATCAGAGATTGTACCGTCCATCTGTCCCCCAACCCTAGGCCAGTTGTATTATATGTATAGGGCTTATCATCGATTCCTACTGGTAGGTCGTCAGTAAGCACGAGACACTTGTAAATGAGATTATCCTGTTCATTAATACTGAATTTGGTTTGTCCTTTTGGTTCTGTTTGAACTAATTTGTTACTATGTACGCGGCACCTAACATTACTTCCATGCATTTTTTATGCTATTTAAATTTGTAATTTTTTTGTCTTCGATTTTTTCAGTTTAAGGACAACATTATCCGCACTGTAAAAAATTACTTAAATTTAAGACTAGCATTAAAATATTTTGCAATGAGCTTTCTATGTGTGCAGGATTAAAATTGTATTGATTTTATCTGCTTTGTATTCTATTATCTGACAAACTTGTACTTAATGTTTATCGTAATAGATAGCAGTGATATTCGTAACCTATTCACTTAGTTTAACCGTTGATTCACGGAATTATCATGGTTATGTGTATGATTATTGTTTTTGGTCAATCCTGGCTTGCAACTAATGGCAAATTATTTAACTTGGCGTATCTTTATAGTGATATGAGTATTTTAGAATGACCCTAGATCCGTCATTGTTGCCATTGCGCATTTTAAGCTTTGCGTTCAGAGTTATGAATCGATCGGCTTTCTCTGATTGATTTTTTCAAGGTTTTTCAATGCTTGGGAAGCACTATACTTAAACAATTATTGATTACGCGGGTGGTGGTAACAATTCTTTAAATCAAGTTTGAGTGCTTGAAATGGACACCAATCCCATTGTATTTAGCCAGTCGTCGAACAACATAACAAAAGCACTATACTTTTTTTCGAAATTTTTTAAAAGCTTAATTTACCTGGCGGCATTCCGATATGCTTTCCTGCCGTAAATGATTTTTTTAATGCTTCAATATGTTCTAGGGTTTTAGCCTGATGTCTGCTATAGATATTTCAACGCTAAAGAAATTATGCTGGTTCATAGTTTTTGCCTCATTTTTTTTCATTGAGACTTGCTAATTTCCTCGTTCTTAATGACTTCTGGGCATGTTAAACTCTATTATTGAAGTCTAGCAATCTGCAAGTGCGAATTGCAACTTGTTTAGCATCACTATTTTGATCGCACGAAGGCGAAATCAATGTTCTTGTAAAGCCTGTGTCCGTTTTGTCTCTATGGAACACTGACGCTCATGAGAACTTCTAAATTGCATCGCACGTCTCTAGCATTTTATCAGATATTGATTCTGCGTTTGCTATTTCAGAATGCATTTTGCAAAACGTTTTTGACTTTCTAGCAATTTATATTTGTAAAAAGTTTATTTTAGATATTTGTTCAGCGCGATAACGTTACGATTTGGCCATATGGTGAGTTTACGCGGCTTTGTTTACTCTCCTTGTGAAAACTGATTTCGGCGCGTAGTTTGGATTTTCAAGCTTATAAAACGACTAATCGTAAGATCTTTTGATTCAATTCGTTAGAAGCTCAAACACAATGTTTGGTAAAATGATTTTAGACAAAACGCTGTTTTCTTACCCTTGGAAGAATTTGATACCTTTTGTCGCTGTAAATTTGAATATATATTGTGTACTATTTGGTAATAAATATTTATTTATGCACAATGCCCTGAGTAATATGTATAATTTGACCAATTAAAGGGCATTGGAATTTCATACAAAATACTACTCCTTATGGTACAGGCGCAATTTCAATAGATGCCTGCAACCACAAAAGATAACACTGCTACCTATCGGCCAGGTGCTATTATATTTTATCAAGGGCGCCTGAGAATGTCACGTTCGACTTTTACTAACCAAGAGACATTTCAGTAAGCTAAACTTTATGAAATTATAGCAGCAAATAAGGCCAAGTTGAAGAGCTTCATGAATTCAGTCTCATCAGCATAGCTGCTACTAAAACGCATCACTCGTAAAAACAAGATCATCATTTGAAAACAGAGCGTGCATGCATTTAAGCAGTACATGTTATTTTTGCGAAATTTTTTTATCAAAAAATGATATGCACTTTGAAGCTTTTCTTTACGGTGATTTTGTGCGGATTCTTTTGATCAGAAAATTCGATTTGTAAAAGAGATTTGATTTAAGAATTCAAGAGTGAACTTGGTTGTTAATTCAATTATCGTAGGTATCAAGTTTTGATCTTAGGATTTCTGATTTAGCTGCTGGTGCATCATAGTCTCGGTGTAAAATAACTCAGAAAGTACTAAAACGGAGAATTCTAACATTTGCCGTGTTGCTTCACATCGATTGTTTCACAACGATTTTACGTATAAGTAGTTAGACGCTGCATTCTGGATTAAAGTAGAAAAGAATAACTTTTTACAGTTTGCTTGCTGGTAGCCACGATAAAACTAAATATACTTGATGATGAGCTTGTTAAAGAAAACATTTGGTATTTTAAATAAATTTACAGCTCAACACACGTGACTTATTTGCAACCAGAGCAAAAAATGTACGGTCTCTCAATTACGTAGCAAGACATCTAAACTGTTTTATTTACAGTTTTAAAACAGTGAAAAACTGGTCATTTATCAAAAGCGGCAATATATATATATATATATATATATATATATATATATATATATATAATTATTTTCTTTAGAAATAACTTTCATTTATCGCGCGGGCGGGAATAACACTTATCTAAATCAAGTTTGGGAGCCTGATATAAACACCAGTCCTATTATTTATACTTTTGTCAGTATGAAATAAGCATTATATAATGCAGAAAAAACAATCATCCAGTAGAGCGGTTTCGTCCTTATCTGGAACTTTTCAATTACTGTCCGTAGTAAAATTCTGGACAGTACTTGAAAGGTTTGCAATAAGTTCTACACTAGTCTACTAGATAAATTGCCTTTTCTAACAGTTCCATTGCTTAGTTTATACTGATTACTGTATATATAACGTAATCGGTGTTTTTATCAAGCTCACAACTTTGACTAGAATAATTGTTCAAAGTCTGCCCTTTATTTCGGCTCTGTGATTAAATTTCGCTATTTTGTGCAATCTCTCACACGTATGATTTATTATAATGTATTATCAGAGCCAACGGATTCATATTTGCCTATTGGGTTGAGTGATCTAATAACAAATCTGTTGTTGCTTCTTAGTCACAAAGTAATCAATTAATTAGGATCGATTATTAAGTAGAGTATAAGTGCGCACAATTAATAGTACCATTCCCACATACAAGTATATATAAATGAATAATATATAATAAAATATAAATTATATATATATATATATATATATATATATATATATATAATAAAATGCAAATTACTGAAAATATAATGGTGATAGGTTCTCATATGGTGAAATGTCTGTCATTTGGGTGCATCACTTGCATTTCAGGCTCAGCGCCTGAACGGGTTTCTTCCACTCGCACAAATTAGGCAAAAACTTTTGTATCCGCAGTACTTCATAAATTGCCAACTTATTTCTGCTATAACATTTGTTAAATATCGTAAAGATTATGCTTGGTGAGCATACGTGCTTTCAGTATAAACTAAAGCTTGTGTGAGGTCGAAAATGCGATTCATGAAGAAGACCATTTGCGTCCTCATTGGGAACTCGTAATGTACTTCCCATAATTGCCGCACACGGGACTTAAACCTGACCGCATTTGCGCCATACTTTTGCAACTCGTCTATTACGCCATCCAAGTCTCGCATTATAAAAGATTTTCAATTATGTACAAAAGTATGTTTTGTATTCAGTCTACTTCTCAGGTTGATCCTATTTAACATTACTTTCGACATCAAGTTGTAACTAGAAATTAATTATATTTAATTATAGAATTGAAACCATGCCATCTGGAGCATTCATGCTGAATTAAATAACAATGCAAAAATTTTATTTCTTCGGTGTTGTTGGTTTAAACTAAACATTACAGTGCATCAAGTAGACCACTGATAAAGTACATCCTAGAATTACTGTTCTATAATGACCGGTCGGGTTAGTTGGACAAACTCCTGGCCGAAGAAACATAAGTCGATGTATATGTGAAAATTGCGCAACTTGAGTGGCGTTACTCTAACACGTATGAGCTCTGTTTCTTGCCACAGCTGAAATAAAAAGATTGAAAAGCTCCTCTTAAAGATTTACAAGTGCTATCTTATGCAATTTTAAGCTTGAACGAATGACGTATTTATAATAATAAAATACTGCCAGTTCACGTTGTGTGACATGGTGTTTGTTCAACAATGGCAGATCGGAAGATTGCCATTGTACCTTTATTTCTAAATCAATGTTAAATAGGCGCCACCTGAATGAAACGACAAATTGCAGATAATGCGCAGTTATGGTGGCGCAGCGGATGAGCTACTAGACGCTCAAGCAGATGTACCACGGTTCGAGGCCGGGTCGCGAAAAATCTTGCGTGCCCTTGAGGATAACACTAACGAGCGTTTGCTGAATGTGAACATGCCATCTCTATTCGCCATGAGAAGAAACCGTTGATTTTTGCCAATGGTTGTTTTTGGCGTCCGTATAAGGCCTGATGATTTGTTTTCTAAAAAAATGAAGTTCCTTTGTTTTTTGCATTATCCACGGTTTCCTTTCGTGGGTGGTAGATTTGCACTATCAGTTTCACAAAGATCCGATTGATCCCCATTTCCAAGTACGCATCGAGTTCGTTTTTGTGAAGGCTGGGCGTGCTGATTCGTCCCCTTCCTCCGAATGCTTCAACATCATTCGTGCCTCGTTACCATTAGTTATTATGATTGATTTTGAAGTCTTTGGAGGACAGGGACGGGTCAGCACCCCCAGCCTCCACGATGTCGCCCTTGATGCGTACTTGGAAATGGGGATCAATCGGATCTTTGCGAAACTGTGATGATCGCACTGCGAAACCCCGTAGAGCAACGTTAAAGAGATATCCGCCTTCGTTTTCTTTTTTCTGAAACAGAGAAATGTTGAAACCGACGACGAGCCTCATCCTGACTATCCACGAAAAGACATTGCCAATCAAAGCAATCACGAGGTCGATAGCCAGGCGTCCAAGTGTCCTGAGATATACATCTGCACTTCCTCGCCAACAGAAGGCAGTGACATAACTTTTACGCCCTCTTCGAATATACGTACTGAGAAAATCAAGAGTATACGGTCGGGAAGTTATAACAAGGTGGATCATACAGGTGCGCAACAAGCAGATAATGACCGAACTAATAGTAAGTTTTGAGTTTATTCTAATTTGAGATAAGTCGTATTGACTTGTGTTATATTTAATCTTCTAAAAATATTTTAAAACCAAGATGATTAGTAAATGGAGTTTCCGGCCAAGTTAGGTTATATTATATTGCCTTTGTATGCTCGCATAATTTTAATAGAAAATTTCTCTCTCACCTGTAAGTACACGTTTTCCTTGAAGAAATCTGGTTTAAGTTTGCTGATTTACGGGCATTTCGTTACTCGGCAGTTTTAACTTTAATTGATGAACGCCTCTGCAATAGATCAGCTAAAAAATCGAATATTGTAAAAAGTATACATTTGAAATAACTGCCAATACGCTATGTGAGTAGAATTGGCTGATTACTAATAAAGCGAAATTCGCGATCCCACTCGACCAGGCACAGTTGGTAAATTAGACAACACTTTAACAATAACCAAACGTTGTCACATTCCAGATTATGCGGATTTCCGTATGTTCTAAGGGTAAGACCCAACAAATAGTGGGGAATTGCTGAGGGTTTTATATTTATAGACTTTGTTTGCAGCTAATAAAACAAACGGAATCAGACATGTGTGGTTAAATGTGATTAAAATGTCGAGTTTCCGCACTGGCAATGTTTTTATTAACCTTACATTCATTAAACACGCTCTTATTTTTAATGTGGTCGTCAATTTAATTATCCTTCGACAATTGTTTCCACTATTGGCGTCTATCTATTTTTGCTTCAACCTCCACTTACTCAAAGTTACAAAAGAAGCTTAAAATAGGCAACCAGGGCAGATTTGCTTAGCCATGCGCGGCGTTCTGGCGGTTAGACACTCATTGTGTTGCTGAAAATGAATATTTTGTGATTTCACTGGGAACTTATTACCGTTTGTTAATCGTTCTCATGATTCAAGCTAAAGTATCTTGCATTTTCTAAGTTTTTATCAATGGAGTCATTTTTTAAAATTGTTTCATAATTGCAGTTACTGTCGCGCAGCAGGTTATTAAAAAGGCAGAAGAAGATGCGGCCCATGCCAGGGCTGAACATGAGATCGTACAAAATATATTGGAAGCCGTAAACAGTGAGCGCAATCAGCCGTTGGGCCGAAAGTTTGTGAAAAATTCCCATCAGTCCTTCCGGGAACGAACATTATTGTTTGACGAAATGTAATAGGGATTCTTATATATATATATATATATATATATATATATATATATATATATATATATATATATATAATATAGCAATTAAAAGTACACATTCACACACTTGCACCGATAAAAACCACCCGTTTTCCAGTTTTTGCCAATAATTTTAACTAACGAAACCTTTTCAATATTAAATTTCTATACGTTTAAAACATTGCTTGATTATATTCTTTTACTTTTGAGAATATGAGATTGAAAAATAAATACCCATTTCATGAAAAACCTTTTAACAACCGTTACTTTTAGAAGGCTTCTCGATCAAATGTATTATTGCGTTAAGCTACTTGTTTACCACCTTTTTTTTCTTGCGTTCTACTACAATAAACATTAGTTAGTTAAAGCATAATATTGTCATCAATGAACTGGTGAATATTGGAAATTCAGAAGGTGAAATGCCATACCTTCTATAAATTAATGTTCCTAGCTCTTATGCACACCATGTATTGATTTATTTCAGAGAACAGTGACGGCAATTTGCATATTTTGGAGACCACCAGTTTCGAAAGACCTTCGGGAAATGCCTAAGTTTTGCGTAGATGTCTGTTAAAATGTGAAAAACCAACCAGAAAGGATTAGCCAGCTCTAAAGCTACATTGCTGATGAAACAAATGTGAAACGTGGTAACCTTTCAAACGAGGTAGTTGATAAACTTCAAAAAGTTTACTTTGAACTATTCTAATATTTATCGCTAAACGCGCTAGCCAATATGACACGTACACCTGTTAAACATTGCCTATCAGTCATGCTTTCTTTGATACTTACAAGAGTGCAACGCGTTTAAACGTAAGTATGCTGTTTCTACGCTAAATTTCATAATTTATGCACGTCAAGCGTGTCGTATAGCGTTCGTCATTATTTCAAAATTGCTTCAAATTTCGATAGTTTCATTTGATTAACATCGGTTCGAGTTCGTATTGCACGAACGGCGGAACAATTGGTCATTAATGAGGAGTGGATGTGTTGCAAGTGCAAACAGCTTTTGGTCTACTCAAAAGAAGTAGTTATGCCAGTTTTGTGCCACGTTTTATACCCTGATTGCTGAATTTTTAAAATTAATTTCAGCTTTTTCCATAATTGGCTATGCACACATTTGCATAAACAAACAAAAGAACAATCAATCAATTGCAACGGTAATAAACCAGCATATAAGATCCGATGCTTCATTGCCAAATTACAGTGAAAATTTAAATGCATTGAAATAAAATTCGTAAAAGTGTTAAGAATATTGAATGAAAAAAACTATTTTATGTAGCCTAGATGAAAAGGCAGACCTGCGCAACAGGCGTAGAAGCGTGGCCAACTACAAACCCATACAAAATATATCCTGAGCAAAATAAACTTTTATGTAATGCAGCCATAGATAGACACTTAAAAAACGTTGCACACGTCAAAAATACGAAACAGCTTATAGTCCGTATGAGTGACAATTATTATTTTTATTACTTCGCTTAATCAAATTTATGTAGCAACGTTCGTATAGGCGTAGTATTTATCGGTTACCAAGTGCAAAGTTCATATGAAAGTTGATATTTTTAGCTATGCTTTCATCTACTTATTGACTCTTGGTGTTTAACTTATTCGCGACTATTTTAGAGTAGAGTCTAGGAGAAGCTGTGTAAATAATTTAACCGTCGGTCAATAAATTAGTGTAATTTTAAGTACAAAATTTTAATTCTTAGTTCTTGAATTAAATTAAGATATATATCGTTATTTTTCCCAAAAATGAAATTAATTGAAATAACACAGGGTTTTACTTAATTCCGCCATTATATGATAGTTTTAAATAAATATATATATATATATATATATATATATATATATATATATATATATTGGTGACAAATCTGACTCGTTATTACTGCTGTTTCTGGTTTTGACTAGTAGGTGAGTGTGTATGCGTTTGTGTTTGCGAGAATGACACTTTGCAAACACACATACTACACAAACAAACGCATACACAACACAAACACAAACGCATACACACTCACCTACTACTAGTCAAAACCAGAAACAGCAGTAATAACAGGTCAGATTTGTCACCAATAACATAACAATTGACGAAAAGCCAAAATGTATAAATATACATATGATTGTATAAGAGATGTTTAGTATTCTGAAATATACATATATATATATATATATATATATATATATATATATATATATATGCATACATACTAGTAAGCGTGTTCTGAATACAAATGTAATATAATATAGTAGATTCCTAACTAAAACAATCCTCATTCATGCACCAGTAAAACCAACCTCACGTTAAATCGATCCTTGTTAGCGATTTATTCTCATACCAATCACTATAACGCTGCTATTCCATACTTTTCATTCTACCATTCTGGTAACTGTACAATGAATAGAAAACGATTTTAGTTCTCTGTGCAGGTAGATTATTTTTTTATCGTTAAAAATTTAGATTCTCAATTTTTTATGGGCAAAATTGCCTACCTCTAGACTGTATCAGAACTTTGCTCATACTGTATTTTATAATTTTTGGCTTCTTTAATCTTTCATAATTCGTGTTACGCTAATTGAACGCTGTTTTTACCAGATTAATAAATCTTTGAAAGCTAACTCTAGTTTTGAGCGTGGGCTACTGTTTCGCGTTTGGCAAGAATAATTGTTTCTTTTTGTAAACGTAGACCAATGTGACTTTTAAGCAATCATGGACGAAATATTTGGTGCCATAGAAGTGTGCTTTTATTTTATTATAATTGTATAATATTCGAATAGCCCACTGTCTTTTATTTTATTAAACCCTTTAAACTTTCACGGTAAATCCCATCTTTCTTTGAAGCAGTGATTGTATGATTTTTCAAGAAATTGCTTTATGATTGCCAGATTGTCCCTTTTAACTTTATTGGCTGCGAAATCAAATAAAACAACTCTTTTAATTCTTCTAGTTTTTGTAACTTAAATTGGTGAAAGAACGGACTTCGCCCATCGTTAATTTCAACTAGGTATTAACATTTAACATTTTTACCTTTAGATGGTCTTGGTTCGTCTGTTTGTTACTTGTCTATTAAATCACGCAATACACCACTGTTTTAAAGTATTCGAATCCTTATTTAACTGGGGTAGAATGCTGCTTTGACCAACTTTAGCATTTAAGATTTGTGATTAATTTATCTTACTGATATTCAGAACTGTAAAGCGTATTTATATCAAATGAATCACGGATGACATTTTGAGAGAGAGAGAGAGTCTGTGTTGACAAACAGCGGCGTATTTGTTAAATGGATTATCGATGTTGGTAAAATGATTCAAAGAGAATTCCTTTTTTTAAATCAGCAGACTGTTCATTCTATTGAGCGGAGTTTTAAGCGTGACAGGATAGTTCACAATTACCTGAAATTTTTTATCCACAAATTATATTCTATTCTAGTGATTTATTTTGTTTATACTGATATTTTGGCTATCAATTTCGAAAGAATTCTTATAAGGTTCGCTCATCACAAGAATTTTATGCAAAAAATAAATCAAGTAAAATATATTTCAAATAATAGTTAAAAGATCTGCCATTAAAGATAAACGGGATGATTCAGTCGAAATTTTTGCTTGTTTTATTATTTAAATAAAATTCCTGTGATGAGCGGATCCTTGAATTCTTTTGAATTTGATAGCCGAAATATCAGGAAGAACAAAAACATTCACGGTAATATAGCAGCATTAGTGGACAACGAAGCTCAAATAATCAGTTAATTTGTTAGCGAAATCTTATTTAGATCGTTTCTGACGCATATGCAATAAATTTTGTGGCTCTTTCTGTTTATGTTTACTGATTTTGGAGCATTAGCTTTTGTACCAATATTACTGGAAAGAATTTTCCGTATCATCTTCGGCACGAAAAAAAGTTTATAGTTCCGATTCACTAGTCTTGGTTTGCAAACTCGGAAATATTCAAAGGATATAAAACTGAGCTTGTCGAAATAAGATTTTTTTATAGATCTCTCAATAAATGCGCACTATTATGTTGTGCGATGATTAATTTGCTTCAGAAGAGGTGCTGCGATAACCTGTGCTAAATTATTGAACAAAAAATATTGTAGTGCAAAACCATGCATTTTGAGAGACGTCTATTAGCTCCAAACTGACAAAAAATTCATGAATATATTTATTTTACAGTGCCAATAATGATACGCCCTTATCTATTAGTGAAATTAAATTCTTATTCGAAAAAACTCATTTGACAAACCGTTTTTTTTTGTTTTTCCTTGCCCTAAAAGGGTCCTTCTGGTGTGTTGACGTTTTTAATGAATTTCTTTATCTACAATTGTAACACGATTTCTGCTTTTATATGCACAAATATGTTCGGTCATAAAATGTTCTGTGGCTTTAAATAGGTTTGTGGGCGGAACTAACTATTCTTGAAGTATCTTTTTATTTACATGCTTACTGAGACAAATCGGAATTAGTATGCCCCAGAAATGGAAAATAAATTGCCGTCCTTTCTACTTTTTTATTTTAATAATATATAGATTATTTATGAACGCGTGATTTTTATTAATTGTATGCTATTTTCTGAATTTATTTATTATTTTTAGAATTGTGATGAAAATCGACCTATTAAATTAAATATTCATTACTATTATACCCATCTGATTTTCAACTTATGTTTGGATTTACTTAAGGTGGTGCATAATTCGTTTTTAAATTAATTATTGCGCATTAAATTCAGAAGTCATGAAATTCTAAGGGAAGCATACGATGTATCACATTAAATTGTAAATAATTTATTTTTTAATATAACTGCTTAATTAATGAAAATAACAGGTTGTTGAATATTTTTCTATTGCTAATATACATGAGTGTATCTACCGTTTAAATGCACAACCTTTATGATTTATTTCAGGTAGTATATGAATTTGCGACACTGTTTCGCGACAAACTCGGTGCCCGATTATATCTATTTAATTATATAAACGCAGATAAAGTCTAAATCCTCCTGGAATGAGGATGAAGCATTGTTTACAAAGGGTAGGACATTTCGTTTTTCGGCATTTTCTTTAATTGAAAAATTTGTCACCAGAATTTAAAGTGAGATTCAAGTCAGTGAAATAGTCTGAAATGGACAGTAGTCGCTGGTTCATTTAAACTAAGGTGTCAATTCTGGAAATGCACAAAGCACTCATTTCTCGGGAACGATTCAAAAAACTAGTTTCAAAGTATTGTAGTCGCGCCTTCTATCCATCTAATCAACTAATTTGCTTTATAAATGGAACACACGAATTCATTTAGTCCAAATAGAAGAAACAGCAAATAGAAAGTGCGCACAAGTTTATTGCAGCTCAATATGTTCAAATGTTTTAAATGTGACTTGGAATGCCCTATGGTAATGCAGGTGCACAAAAATTTTTGTTTTTTCCTGCATAGTTTTGAAAAATTCGACTTATTGCAATAGCTTTCAAATAGGGAAGTGTACTTTCACGCTTAGCCTTAATTAAAACTAAAAAGTGACTTGTCGGCACGTCACAATTTGCGAAGAACGAAGCATATTTAGTTATTGACGTATGTGCATCAGATAACAATGGTTTACAGACAAAATTTAAATTATAGATAACGTTAGAAACTCGTGACATGTCAGCAAATCTATTTTCAATTTTAATTAAGGCTGGGTGTGTTAGCATGCCGTCATATTTCGATCTGTACAAGCAAGAAAGATTTCTTCGTGCATTGACATTACCATGGGACGTTCCAAAGCACACACGATAATGCTTGATTGCGTTTCTTCTTTCGAACATTTTTGACTGAAATATTTTGTACACATAACATGTAGGCTTTCTATTTCTATTTAAACGACCTTAATCCGAGTTCAGTTGACAGGATGGAGCTAAAGCGTTACTTTAAAATGGTGAGATATTAGAAAATTTTAGTTTATAGGAAGGATACTTACTCGAGTACCTTCCTGATTTTTTCCTCCAACCACCACAGGGAATGAAAATAGGCGTTCGAAAAGGCTTAGTATTAAGAAGTATGTGAATGGTGAATTTTAAATACCGAGATAACGATTTGAAAAGGTTAAAGGAAACATTGATAAAAGATCATGAAGAAGACTATACAAATATTTGATTGGAAAATACAAGAAAAGTATGAGATGCAGTTTCAAAAAGGCCTGATTATGATATCACAGTATTCATGATCTAATAGAAAAATTAGGACATTCGCAGTTAAATACAACATCAGAACCGTATTAAAATAAAAACTTCATTTTTTGGTACTAAGCTACCGAGCCATAAGAAAAAATAGAACCTATGAATTCATCAGATTGATATGAGATGCCTTGCGAAGATTAACCTTTGATATATAAGGGAAAGTACGCCAAATGAACGTACATGGAGGAAAACAGAATGTTATGGGAATATAGAAACATTCAAAGGTCAAATTTAGCCGAGTACTAACAGGAGACGGGTCATAAGATGAACTGGGAAGGTAGTAAACAAATTTCGAAATGCAATTGTAATTGATTAACGAAGTTAATTATAGAATCAACTTAAATAAATTTTAAGTGGGAATTAATGAATGTAGCAGCTTTTTTTAAAATCATTAGGCCAATTATTTATTGGAATAAAATGTGGGTTGGAAGAATTAGAGGTAAAACAAACAGGGAATAGGCCTAAAAGAATCATATATTATTCAGTCTCATTCGTGATGAATTTGTAACGAATTTTACTCGGGACTTTTTGCCTTCTGTCTATAATGAAGACAATTTATTCTTAATCCTTTTTAGCTACTTTGTTCGTATTTGCACTTTCTCCGCCCGAGACTTTATATAATGAAGGTTTCCCATGAGAAGAATACTAATGAGCAATTTAAAGACTTTTTACCACCAGCAGCGAAATCGGTGATTGTTGAATTGTATACCTTCTTTATATTTTGTGAAAGCTGCAAAAGGTAAATTTTTGTGGCTGCATAGAAATAGTGCGGGCGATGTTTCCAGTCAAGTACAATGCATGCGAGATTACTAGAGGTAAAAGCCACATATCTGATTTCCAATAATTTTTATATGCATTTCCGTTTGATCCATACCAGACAGTCTGCCATTGTGTTCTGATGGTGGTCATGGTAAGTCGAAGCGCGCAAGTACGTGTGACTGACAGTAGTTTTGCTATGTTGTCCAACTGCTTTGATACAATAAAATTGGTGTTTATATCAAGCCCGAAACATTGATTTAAAGAATTCTTCATTTCGGTCAGAAAAACAAGGCTATGGTGCAGGTTTTGAAGCCTACAGATCTACATTATCAAGTTGAGCTCAATTTTCAGTAGACAGAAGACTTCGTGCAACTAAGGATGGACTTCATACTATGATGGATAGAATTAAATACGAAATATACATGAATTGACAATGTTAGCCAAACATAGTTAATCAACAATATGTAAAGTAAGTTGCGTACTAGTCTGTGTTTTTCAGTTTGTCTGCGTTTTGACGCCACGTTAGCAATAATTGGACTGCAAGAAATGGTTTCTTATCCTCACCCATTTCATGGTACATTATATTTTGGCATCAGCGGAAAGTGCGTGCCATAAATTAATTGTTATTTAAATGAAAATATACAAAAGTGAGTATAACAACCAGCATATTTGTTTCATTCCACTAATACAATTGCGTGAGTGAATTTTTTAGCAAAAATTGTAAATATGAGTGTCCAACGATTAAAAGAAATAATGATTAAAATGCCTAATGTATAAGAGCGCGCAGTTATATATACATTCTGGTAAGTTCATGATAAGTGCTAAATAAAAACAAAACTTGGATTCTTGATGAACTGCATTTTCTTTACCGACCAATGTTTAGTTTATACTTCACTTCGACATCATTTTCCCAGGCGAAATGCTCTCTACTCTATAATAACAAATCGGAAGTGGCTAGTTTGATCTTTAGGTCAAAGTGTTGTCAAATAGGCTTCGTCTGAAAGAAAGACTGACCAAGAACATAATTTATTTATATTGCTGAAAATTGCGTGCAATTTGCAATCGAAGTGGTGCAATAGTATAATTTCAAGACCCAGAACCACTTTTTCCACAGTTGGAGCTTCGGTCGCGGAATATAATTTTTTTGATGAACTACATTTTCTGCCTTACGCAGTGTTTCGTTTATACTGACGATATATATATATATATATATATATATATATATATATATATATATATATATGTGTGTATGTGTGTGTGTGTATGTGTGTGAACAAAACAACGTATTCCATGGAATAACATTTATTAATAAATCTTATTTCTACCAGTATCTACAGCCATTGTTCTCGATTCGTTAGTATATTCGTTAATCCAATCTCACTGTCCATTTTTCGTAACCAATCTCCTCTTCGTTATGTTAGTCTTTGTTTTGCGCAATTTAGAATACTCCTTTTGCGTAACATCATTTGATGTGTCATCGTTTTCATTGTAATTGCGTTTGTAATTGATGGGTGTGTCGTATTTTGCGAATCGTTGGCTATATATATATCACTTTGTCATTGAAGCCAACGAAAACTGAACTTAATTGGCATATGTACACAATTTGAAGCTTTTAATGCCGATTAATACTGAGTTATCAACCTGAATTGAAATACGGAATCAAATCAAATCGAAATATCATATGATTGATGATTTTACTACATTAGAAGTTC
Source organism: Eudiplozoon nipponicum (assembly GCA_029291075.1). Lineage (NCBI taxonomy): Eukaryota > Metazoa > Platyhelminthes > Monogenea > Mazocraeidea > Diplozoidae > Eudiplozoon > Eudiplozoon nipponicum. Next base: position 61,180 of record JAQBSW010004728.1, read on the forward strand.
TCTAAATCAAGCTTGTATAATTCAGATAAATATAATTTTATTCAACCAGTTGAACACCAAGGGATTGTAGCTTATATGAAGTATGAAAACTTTGGTTATAGAATTATCACGACCCGTACTATCGATAATTGATTAAGTATACAACTTTTGTGGTTTGTTAATTTGTTCTGTGACTTATATTAGTGAAATAATAAACGTATCAATCTATTCATTTTCAATTCATATGCACAATAAAATTAGATTTTTGGATTTGTCTAAAGAAACATCTTTTTTATTTATTAATTCGCTAAAATTTTGTCAAAAAAGCAAAATATTTTGCGTTAATTTTTTCTTATAATAAAATAAGAGTCAAAATTGCACGGTGACCTATTTGTCCAGTATAAGGGGCTTTTTGTAGAGCCCTTGTTGGAAGAAAAAATTGGTAGTTTCCCCTAATTTAACGTGCTTGCCACCAGATTCTCTTTATTCTTACCCATCCATGCATCTGTAGAATATTAATGTTTCTGTTTAGCATAACTAAATGACTGATTTTAAGTCTAAACACTACGTTCCATGAAACTTAGCGCAATTCTTTCACTAAAATTTTCTTGGTAACTTGGTTTATAGAGCTTATTAGATTCTTTCTTCGTCAGAGGCGAAATTTGTAACGTTTTCACCAACTTTCTTTGAAAAAACGCTAAATTTTTCTTTTTTGCTCTATGATTCTTTGCAAAATTGTATATGAAATATAATTTTAAAAATTTTTAAAGCGAATCTAAGCTTTAATTAAAAGCCAAGAAATGCAGAAACTATTCTGAACATGGTAAGAGTAATATTGAGCAACCTATGTTCATTAATGGCTAAAATGCAGCCTATCACTTAAAGTTATTCGCATTAATGACTTACTGGATGAAGCATTAAAAATATTTGAATTTTTGTTTAAAGACGTAAAGTGTTGTTAATTTTGTATGCTAATTCGTCTTTTAAGCTAGAGACAATTGCAAAAGATTTAAAGCAATCACTTTGTAAACATTTCTTCTTTAAAAGTTGAGATTTCCGTCAAAATTTAAAAAACGTTTTCGTTAAAATTGCATTTATTAGCATTCATTGCCACAGAAGCCCACCTGCCAGTTTGAACGCTTAAATGGGCCGTTTTATATTTTGAATTTCTAATTTCGAATATTTCAGCTAAATTTTAGGATGAATTTTGCTTAGCATGGCAAGAAATCATGAATAATATTTGCATAAAAAAGAAATAACTCAGATAGAATTTAAATACTTCACATTAAACTAAAATATGCTATACCGCATTTTATAAGACTGTTATATGTCAAATTGAAACACCGGTGTTCTCTTTGACGGACAAAATCCAGAGCATTTCAGATATTGGTTTAATTTAAGATATATTCAGATTCAGACTCTATTCGAGTAAAATACGGCCTTCTCTAATTAAAAGAAAATTTTGTTGCCTGTAATACATCCAAGTATTACAATGAAATAGTGTTCCAATGAGCTATTCATTGTTTTATATGAAAATTCAATTTTCAATGAATAATTCATAGCAAACACTCGCATTTTATTTTGCGAACTGAATCTATAGTTCTATAATATAAATACAACACTTATTCTATTCTATAAACACACACTTATACACCTTTATATTCATATATAGTAAATCTAACAATGAATTCTGGTAAGATATATTTTAAAATTTCCTCATCAAGCTGATTTTAACATAGATTTCATAAGGAACGCATTGCAAAATAAAACAGTGTGCGTTTTAATTCTATCGCGACAAATTTAATACAGCTCTGTCCTGCTCGGTTAGCTCTTAATATACTCTCTTAAACAACCTGCTAGCGAGCTAATCGCGAAAACTTCTTGGAATGTTTGATTTGCACTTGAGGACGTGCAACATATTCTTGGCGATGTAATCTGTTGCGCATAAACAGTCATTTAATTGCGCCAAACACAATGTTTGCAGCATTGGAAAACAAAATAATGAAATTTAGATTCTTCGGCTGTTCACAAAAATCTAATGAAATGTAATAAAGGCGCAAATTAATTTTAATCAAGGTTGCGATCTTGATATAATCATCTGACCCATTATGTACATACATTTGTCAGTATAAACTAAGTATTGTATATTGTGGAAAAGGTAATTCATCCAGTAGACCGGCTTCGTCCTTAATGAAAACTCATCCCGTACTGTCCAGAATTTGCCACGGGCAGGGCTCGAACCTGGGCACGTTTGCTACGGAATCTGGTGGTTTAACAACTGAGTCACCCTGCCGCAAACCACACACAACTTAAAGTTATATGCTAAATGAATTCTGGACAGTACGTGATGAGTTCCTAACAAGGACGAAACCGGTCTACTGGATAAATTGCCTTTTCCAAATTATGCAATACTTAGTTTATACTGACAAATTTATGTAAATAATAAGTCAGGTGTTTATATCAAGATAGCAACATTGATTAAAAGTAATTTTTATCACCGCCCACGCAAACAATTTTCGTTTAATTATATAAATGCTCATTTCATTACTACTTCCCAATGTAACGTGGTATCTATTACGTAATGACAGATTGGGGATGGTTAGTTGGAACTTTAAGGCTAAAGGGATGCTACATAGACTCTACCTAAAGAACAGGCTAACCTAGAAAAATTAGTTAGTGTATAACTGAAAATTGTGTGTAGTGTTCGGCAGGTTGACTTAGTGGTTAGAGCACCAGATTCCAAAGCTGACGCGCCCAGGATCGAGCGCTGTCTGCGACAAATTCTGGGCAGTTTGTGATGAGTATCCAAGAAGGACGAAACTGGTCTAGTGGATAAATTGCATTTTCCACACTATAAAATACTTAATTTATACAGACAAATGTATGTACATAATGGGTCAGGTTTTTATATCAAGATTGCAACATTGATTAAAGTTTATTGTTATCACCGATCGCGCAAACAATGTTCGTTTAATTATGTAAATGTTCATTTCATTACCACTTTTCTATTTAACGTGTTATCTGTTCTGCGATGACAGATTGTGGATGGTTAGTTGGAACTTTAGAGTTAAAGGATTTTCTTCAGCAAACATGTGATGTCGATTAGGACGAGTTACAAAACTGAATGAATCAGCAGAAATGTTGAACTCTCACCTTAAATTCACTGCCATTCGTAAGTGTGAGCGATAAAGAACAGCTTTAAAATCCATCTCTTTTGCTCATTGTCTACATGTGAAAGTATAAATACAACAACAGCAATATATGATAGAAAAAATAATAAATAATCTGACAAATGAAACAATGCTTACCTCAGACGTTTACAGTCCAGGAAATCGCCTACAACAAGCTACATAGTAAAACAGGTCACACAGCGAGTCCCACCATTCATTTACATGTTTGCAGTCCATAAACGTAAAATTAAATGGCAGTTTATTTATCACTATCGATAAAACAGGGTCCGCATCTGATTTTACAGAAATTATACTGACACAAAATGGGAAAAAACCAAAAATGATTGTTTTCTGCATTTGATCCATTTATCACAGATTTAATTTAAATCAAGAATACCACTACAATCAATTCGAATAATTTCGTCGCTAACAGTGGTGCCGTTATCAATTGCGCGGAAATATATATCTAAATAGAGACAAAGCAATACAATGCAGCATGCAGTCAGTGTAAAGATTACGAACACTCAAGCATTCACTATTAACATTTATCGAAATAAAACGTTCTCGTGAATCAAATCTTGTTTATAAATAGCAAGAGAGCAACTTATGATAAAAGGAAGGTAAAATTTATCTGCACGTATGCAAAGGTCAAATATAGGAAAATTATCACCATCAAAATTTTATTCATGTAATAATTTGCAAAATTTCGTCTTAAGGAATTTTATATAATTGAAACTTGGCTGTTCATCTAAGCCACAATACAAAACCTTTGATGCAAAATGAAGATATGATGATTTGCTTCGAAATATGGATTATATTATTAAGGATAAATTTGTAAAACATCTGAAATTAAATTAAAAGGACATTTTTAATTCGTAGTTTGATCTATTAAAATATAGGTTTATTAGACAATAAGCATGTGTTTTCTTCTGTTTTTTGATGATATAGATATATAAACTGCTCCCATTTATTTGTAAACAAATTGAATAGCAATATACATATGTATGCATTTTGTCAGTATAAACTAAGCATTGCTTCAAGTAGCAAGGGAAATTCATTGAGCAGACCGGCGTCATCCTATTGTGAACTACCTAAGTACTGTAAAGAATTTGCCGTGGACGAAACTTGAACCGGTGCACATTTGCATCTGAGTCTGTGGCTCTATCCACTGCTCAATCCGTACCGCATAACACACGCAATATTGAGACATAAACCAACTTATCTTTTCTAGTTAGCCTCCCCTTCAGATGGAAACTATTTGGAATAGATTAGTACCTG
>JAQBSW010004729.1:0-65582 GCA_029291075.1 Eudiplozoon nipponicum
TATCTAAAATTGGACCTGACATTTTAACAATCTTACGGGATCTTAAAAGCATAAATTTATAAGCAATATGAAAATGTATATATAAATGTATAAATATATAACGAAACGCTTACCCACAAACAGCTTCCACTGTTGCTTGATATTGTCCAGTACAAAAGGAAAAAACGAACAGAGGCCCCGATGGCCTTTGATGACAATGTATTATTATTTCAACACAGAACAGCGTCACTCCTTCCAAAAATTGAAATTGTCCCGTAGGGAAGACGAACAGTTGGCCTTTAGTGCCAATGAATTATTATTTTCAACAGCAAGAATAACACACTGCTTCCAAAATTTGAAATTTTCCTTTAGGGAAGACGAACAGAGGCCTCGTTAGCCTTTGAATGCTCACACCACAAATTCACGAATATATACCCAACAAAATTTTAGAAAAGCCAGGATCAGGGTGTAAAGAAAACGCGAATGTTAGTCGATTTATCCCAAATAGATTTGCACAATCACAGTAAAGAAAACACAAATGTCAATCTATTATTATATCCTCCAATACACACCACGAATATATATATATATATATACCCAAAAAAATTCAACAGATGACCACGATTTATCCCAAATAAATGAAAAAGGAAGTCAATTTTATTTATACCAAAAAAATCAGAACAATAATCACTATCCTGGCGCGGTCGCCAATTTTGTAAACGCCCCGGCTTCAAGTAAATGCCGTACGACGTTACAAACTCGGTTAAGGTGCTCTGAATAGAGATTAGTTGCTGATATGGGGGCCCTTAAGAGGGCCAGGTAATACGTTCGCTTGAAGTCTTCCGAAGTGAAGATGTCCTAGAGCCTTGGGTGGACTCTGGTTGAGTTTTGGCTCCCGTGGTTGAGCTGTGATCGCGTTGTGTATGGTGTCATGCAGGTCCTGCACTCAATTGGCTCGTCTCTCTGGTATCTCGCATCAAGACGAGTAGGGATTGACAACCGGTAAAGTGCAATATGCGCTGACAGCCGATCGAGCAAATACGCGAAGCAGGTAGAATGCAAATGCCACAACTGACTTGCATGGTAAATTACCGTGCTTAAATAGCATGCAATGTGTGCTTGCATACTATTGGTTAAACGTCGTTTAACGTGGTTAAACGGCAATTTGCTTTTTTCTCATTGGTGCAACGTAAATAGATTTGAATTTTATTTACGCAATATGTCACCGATTGATTTGTGTCGTTACATATATTTTGTAAAATTAAAAAAAAAAGCAAAACAAAATATGATTTCGCATGTTTCAGTTTACAGATCTGTGTTATTGTTAATGTACAAATGAATTCTTCTTAATTACGCAGTTTTGAACAAGGTCCTTCAATAACAATAACGTTGAAATAGGAATGCATGTTGACACACTGCTTTATTTAAATATGAAAAGCATTGTGTTGGTCTGTCGTAATTTTCCCATGATATAATATGGTTTATTAGAACTAGATGGTCGCTTAATTACTTTGTTTTTATAAATTGTGATAAGCTGTAAGCTGGTAAAAGAACCCGCAATAAGGCCCTAAAAATTGCACCTGAATAAAGGAAATGGAATTAATCCGGTGTTAATAAAAATACAAATCAGGTCAGATATGTTTTATTTAAGATTTTCGAACAAAACCAATCTCATCCTGCACAAACAGAGTCGGTTTGTGCTCCGACAATCCTGAATATAATCTTCTGCTGCATTTGCCCAAATAAGATTGAGCACAGTTAAATCTCCGAAGACGAGGTTGCAGTGAAGTTTAGTCTTACACATGAGGCTTTTAAAATTCCGTAATGGTTGAAAAAAAATATAGTCCGCAACAATATATGTGAAATTCCATGGGGGTAAAAGTTCTTTCACAAGTTTCATTATCTCGTCACTTTTATATAATATGTGAATATACACTATGTTCTTAACTTCGTTGGAATCATTTAATGTGGGATTTTACCATATCAAAATATTTATATTTTTCTGTAATATGTGGTTGGTAAACGTGAATGATGAGAATATGACGCACAGAATCCAACTCTGTATAAAAGATGCCAATCTAATAAATATGCATTCCAAATTGTATAATGTCTTACCAAAACCGGTGATTGTGCAAATAGCAAGTAAAATACCGGTATAAACACAATAACAATATAAATGTAAAGAGATAGTGAAACGTGTGATCGAATAATTGCATTGTAACAATAGCCACTTTTGAGACCATGAACGTTCCAAGTGTCCCATCTAGGGTTGATGTGATTGAGACATAATGACCTTACAGAAGTGCACAAATTAGAATGAATAATTTAGCTTAATGTTGGAAGCCGCCTTCGATTCACAGAATTGAATTTAAAATAGTAAATATATCTATTTCGTTTTACTAAATGGACGAGCTTTTTACGAGCAAACTCATATTAATAATTGATTAAAAATAAAACCTTGGTGTTGAATTGAAAAAAATTACTTCTGACGGATTGGTAAACTTAGTAAGAGTATTGTCTGCACGAATGAGCATTATCACTGTGGAGTTATGGTAATTAAGTCTCGGCTGGACGACAAACTTATAAAAGATTCTGAGGGAAACCGCATAAACGACCCAACCAATAGAGGTGAAGTCAAAAGGCATTACAAATTGACGTTCAAATATTTTGTAATTGCGCCAATTTTATTCCGGTAGCTGCAGATTAGGCCAACACCGACGCTTGTCAGAGCACATTTCAGCATGCCGTGTGCAAAACACATTCATCTGTAACTTAATTTATCGTTCCATGCGAAATATACTTTATACTACACAACCCTTAAAATTTCAATTAAAGAAGTTGTGCGAACATACTATTGCTACTCAAAGAAGTTAATCATAACTATTCGAGCTTGCACTGGCTTTAATATCGGAGACTTACTAACATAATTTGAAATGTTGTTAATATGTGTTTTTCTATTTTAACGATCTGGATTTTTTGTTTTATAGTTTTATATTTAGTTTTAATTAGTTTCTGTTTTACTTCTTTAATAAATCAGTCTATAATATGAAGTAAAAGCAGTTCTTTAGTTATTTATTGTGCTGTCAATATAATATTTTGAATAAATAGTTCTTATATTTTAAATTTTAATATCCTACAAAAAAGTTTCGCTATATGCGACAAAATCTTTGAGAATTAGTAGATTATAGCTTTTATGACCAAAAGTTTCGTTTACAGACGAAATTTGATTTGAATTGTGTAGGATGAGATGTATACGCATATTTGTACGAATTCATATCTTAATATCTGTTTATTCCTCTTGGTCTGTCTTTTGCTCTTAAACAACCAATGATTGCCTGGGTGGTGATAAAAATTCTTTAAAGCAAGTTCGCGAGTTCGAAGTAAACACCAATCCCGTTGTATTTAACCATTCGTCAAACAACATAGCAAAACTACTGTCTTTCGCTCTGATTGAATTACATTTATAATTTGCTACTTCAAAAAATACCTTAATAATAAAATGCATTTTATATTAATTGTCTATCAGAAATTTGTTTTACTCATGGCTTATTGTCCAGATACACCACAACCTTAATCCGTCAGTTAAAGAAACCTTAAATATGATCTTTTGGACAAGAATTTTATTTTCAATCTTGTGTCTTTCCATTGATAAATTTTTACCGTTATATGTATATCACATGCGCAATTGTAACGTTAATAAGTATATTATTTGCGCATTTCTATATCAGTTAACTCCTCTAAATTTAAAAATTTATATTTAAAATATGTGGTAAGAGTAATGACAAATATTGATTTATCGATCATTACAAGTCTGAAAACAGGACACTAATAGCCCCAGTTATTGTTTCTACCCTCAAATGACATGAAAAAACAAATACTCCACGTATTTGCTCCAATAAGATAGGCCTGAGTCAAAACAGAATTTATTAAAAATAATTTTGTTCCGTGCTAATGGATACAAATGTTTCTTTGACAAATATAATTAAAATAGTCAAGCAATAAGGAAGTTTTTGGAGTTTCTGAGCAATCAAACTACCATTTACATATAGGTAACGGTCCATTGTTTGTGCGGGCACTGCTAACAATTATTTATTGTAAAGTTGCGAGCGTCAAATAAACACCAATCTCATTATATAAAAATTTGTCAGTATAAGCTGAGCATCGAATATGGTATAAAATGCAATTCCCCCAGTAGATTGATTACTTCCTTATTTAGAATTCTTTAAGTACGTCTAGAAATTACCACGGACAGCAATCGATCCCAGACATGTTTGCTTCGAAGACTATGACGCTGATCATTGAAAAATCAAGCCGCACTTATAAATACATTTAGTACAGCGTATAAGTAAAATTAATATATGATACTTGGACTGTTAAAAAAACAAATGAATCAATATAGAACCAAAGGGATATACCATAGACAGCATGCACCAAATATGTAATATCTTTTACAAACACCATTTGCGTCTGCAACAGTTTTATTCTCATCGTTAGAGGTATATACTTAGTAAAAAAACTCATCATATTCTAAATTAAATTGTCAAACAACTAGCCTTATTGCGCAAATCGTGAACGAATTAATCGGTCCAAGACGCAGGGTCACATTTATGCGACATTTAATAGTGCAACTCGACGAGTATACACGACAAAATTCCAGTTAATGCTATCAGTTGTTATAAATATGACTACGATGAATCCAAGCACATTGCCACGAGATTTTCATTTTTATTATTTTGGTATAAGCCAAACATTGCACAATCGTGCGATTGAAATTCATCAGCGGAAACTCCGCACATTAAATGCATTTTTTAGCTATGAATCAACTTATGTTTTGGCTAGTTTTCCTTGAATGACGTTACCCTAGAGTATTACTTTCGTGCTATAGTTTTGATAATATTTCCGAAAAATAATAATATAGATTTGTAGTTGGATAAATCAATAAATAGATAAAAAAGAAAATGCAATTTGTCATATACAAACTTTGGGTCTTCAGTTGGGTTCTACCAGTGGTAACGAAAACCACCAATTCCGAAATTTAAACACGGGTTCATTTGAATCAGTCGAGCAAATTAAACTTTTCGATGCTCATGCTTTGTTTAAATAAGTTTGTGGTGGAATATATCGACAGTACGCAAGACAAGGGAAATTCTTCATCAAAACTTCTTTTAACAGTTTTGCGCAGTTATCACTTGATACCAAACTGCAACTGAAAGCTTTTCCCCCAAGAGAACTTGATTCGACATCTGACAAATCATCCACTATGCCGAAGGATCCACGTATTACATGCGATTTGGAGCTCTCTGGCAGTATACTTATTTGATTATATATATATTAGATTTTAATTAATTTGATGTTAAAGTATGGGATTATAATTAGAAAGTGGAAGTTGACACATTATGAAATTTGTGTATTAGTTGTTGCGCACCTAGTAACAAATTAGGTCAAATATGACCAGAAGGATAAACAAAAGTCAACATGAATGGAAGATATAATCTCATGTGCACTGTCATTTTAGTAGGAGCCGGAATTACAACTTATATTTTCATATTTGAACTAATTTGTTACGATATGGGCAACACATAATATAAAATTGCATACATATTAGTTCTTTGAAACAAAAAGTATCTAACATTACAGAAATGTTTGAGATAGTGGCAATCAGGGGATTATCATTGTGTATATATTTTGTGCATTACCAAATCGATGTTAATTATTCTTGAGCACAAACGAATTAAATTTCTTGAACTGAGACACAAATGCTGTATTAAAGCATAAATTCGAGGTGAATCAGGTATATGCAACCTATTTGATATATATATATATATATATATATATATATATATATATGTAAGTGAATCTATATTTATATACATATACGTAGAGGCATATATATATATATATATATATATATATATATATATATATATATATATATATATATATGAAGGATTCCAAATATTCATTTAAGATGTGGGTGAACTGACATGGTTGCTTAAATGCTTATTTAGTTATTCACTAGATATATGTAGGAGATTATTTAAATTTATATTTAAAGTGAGAAGAGCTCACATTAATGTTTATGTTGATGGAGATATGCATTATATATATATATATATATATATATATATATAAATATATATATATATATATATATATATATATATATATATATATATATATATATAGTTGGTGTAGACGTGTTTTTATATAAATGTTTTGATATTTATATATGCATAGAAATTGTGAGTAAATGTAGTATATATACCATACACCCAAGGTGAATTGTAAGTCATTGAAGGTCAAAGAACCCATTTCATTGCTTATAGATATATATATATATATATATAGGGCTAGTTATATATTTATATAGATAGACATAATAATAGATATATAAATATTATCAAAAGCGTTTTGACTGACATAATTTATCCGTTGAGGGACTCACAGTGTTGCTTGTATGATATTCATATTATATATATATGGTGTATACACGTATATATGTATATATATATATATGATGGATATATAGATATATATTAAAGATGTGGGAAGAACCCACATGGATGCGTACATGCTTATCTATATATACATAATATATAGCATGTGGAATTATATATAAATGGATGTTTTTATAAGAAGTGAGTATATATATATATAATTATAAATAAGTAAATAAATAAAATTTAAATAAAAATAAAATAAAAATAATGTATTATATAGGTATATACATGATTTCGACACAGATATTTTAATGGAGAAACTAATTTATATAGGATATGAGTATTAATGTGTATTTGGTTGAGAGCCGATTTCGTTAGTGTAGACTCCGTATTCGGTTTTGTCAAAACGATAATAATACAATACATTCTTTCAGCAGTTTTATTAACCTCTCTCTCGGTCTATAACCGATTAAAAGGTGGCTGGGATTAGGTAAACTGGGGGCATGTGAGGATTACTGCAGGATTGAAATCAAAATTTTGTTGATATTTCTATGCGTCCGGAATAGAAATAGGTATGAAGACCGGATATTATGAAGACAATCAAAAATACATTTGGAATTAAAATAAATATAAATATATCTGTCTTGAATGAGGATACCACATTTGCCACAAGTTGTGTTTTACTCCTGTGCGTATTGTGTCAACCCTGAAGATGAGCCTGGAAATTCGGGCTCGAAAATTTGGAAGAAGAACAATGGAAAATCTTGTTCCAACGTCATTTTCAGACAATCAGTTAATTGAAGGCTTAAAGAAGAAGGGACAAGTGAGAACCCATCAATTGAGGCCAAAATTACATCACCTGAAAATGAAGGAAGTTCAAGATTTTACCGACCTATGAGTGCTATCAATTGTCCCGCACAAGAAAAATGCGGTCAAATCCACAACAAGAAGGACAGCACTGCGCAACCGAATGCATCTTTTAAATTAAAAAACACTTTTATTTTCGGCAGAACTGAATTCAAAATAAATTTTCTGGTATTTACTATATTCAATTGTTGGAAGCCAAGAGGTATTAATATTGAATAAAAAACACATTATACAACAGCAAACAGGACGCGGAAACGCCCATTCTGAGGCATACTATAAAACGCACACAAACACGCGGGAACAATCCAACTGTCAGAATTCATATGATGTACGAGTTGGTTAGATACTGTTTGTTGCGGAGAGCTAATATATATGAAATTTTATATTAGGTGTTGCGCACCTAGTGACAAATTAGTTTAAATAAGACCAGAAAGATAAACTAAAGTCAGAATGAATTGAGGATATAATCTCATGTGCACATTTGTTTCGTGTTTACTGGCGATTCATCAGTAGGTGCCGGTGTTAAACCATATACCGATTATATATTTGTGTGTGGAATGTATTAGCATTAAAGATGTTGCAAACAACATCTTCCACTATGCGTGATTTTTTTCGCTTTTACTTTTGAAGAACACTGAAATCGGCCTCATTTGGTAGGCGGGCCTAGTAAAGAATGCATTGACATATTGCGAAAACCTTCTTCACTTGGTTAGTTTCAACGTTTATTGAAATTTAATGTAAATATATCAATTTCGGATTTAAAGTCAATAATCAAGTTTGTATAAAACGAAAATAGATAATACATTGTAATTAAAGTGCGATGTCCGCGATCGGTGTTCACAGACAGTAGGTTCCTCTAATCCAAAGGGTATAATCGTTTTGTAAGTTAACAATAGAGACAAACTTGCCAATATAAAATTATGGTAAATGAAAAATAATGGTAGTTGCTCGGAATTGTACAAATCCCAAATGACAATGAAGGAATGAAATTTCATGCATTCGCATTAAATTCTACAAATTAAGCATATTGGAATTCAAAAGGAATAAGTAAATTATGTTTACTTCTCCGGTATATGATATATCACGCATAGGAAGAAATAGTTCAAAGATAATCGTTGCACAAAACGTGGGTGGCGTGGGATCATTCCTGAAAAAGAAAAAAATCTTCAATATGAATTATGCTACAGGATGGCGTAAATTATCTGACTGTCCTAGAAACCAATAAATCTGAGCGAATTTTATTTAGAATATTCTTGTTAGTGTGACGTTGCGTGCATATTTCTGAATGATTGAAATGTGAGCGATCATCTGGCCATTTACAATCTTTCTTTTGCCGTATTCCGACCAAAATTTCTTCTCTTGAATAGAAGCCGTAAAGCCCCAAATTTTATTATTTCATTTATATCTTGATTTTGTGTCTTATTCTGTATCACTCGCTAGCTTTTTATTGTTTAATTTAATGTGCTTCATTAAAAGACTTTTCTTGCTTATCTGTTCAATGTCACAATGCAGAATTCCTCTTTAACTAGATCATATGAAGCGTTATTGATATTAATCTGAATTTGTCCGCAAACACTGGATGCGCTATATTTGCAACGGATCTGCTAATTTTAAGCCCTCACTAATGTTGTTTCGTATTTCAAACTAGTGTGACCAAAATGTGGTTTGCCGTCTACGAGATAAAGCAAAGAATATGCCTATTTATAGGTTAAAGCACTTTGTTTCGGAGAACTGATATGTATGCAATTATGCATTAAGCATTGCGTACCCAGGTTTGTATTACAGTTGATTTGATTGCTTTAGTTTGGCGCCTTAGTGAAGCGAAATTTCATTTGATTATCTAATAAACATGAAACTGAATGCCAAAATATTAAGGTAAGAATATTTTGGTTAACTGCGCAGAATGTAGACTCTACTCGAGTAATAAATTTGTCAGGCCAAGTGTTCATCATCATGAAAAATGTGGACCAATATTGACCTTGTGGCGATTTCTTATGATTATTGGTGTCGTAACTATACCGGTCATTAAAAAAAAGTCTAGTGTCGACGCGAACGGAATTTGTCAATTTTTACACATACGTTCTTAAATTATAGAAATTCAATTAATAATTGGCTGGAAATGGATATATGCAGACTAAGATAGACTTGTGTGGAAAACATACACAGACTCAAAGCAGATTTCGTTTATTTTAATGAAATGCTACTTATCAAAACTATAAAACTGATGTCTTGAGTGAAAATATCACGCGTCAGGCGTGCACAAAGATACATCAACAGAAACGGCATATTTTTGCTTGTTGGCATTCTGAAGCAGCATATGTCATTAGACAACCTATCTCGAAATATAATTTATTTTTTAATCTTGATTTCATAAAAAAACGTGCACTCACGTATTGTGCAATGCGAATACAGTAAGAAAATATTTCGTTTAGAACCGAAAACAGAATAAACAAAACTTTCTCATGCACGCGTGCATTTTGTGCTTACAGGCGACTGAGCATTAGGAACTGGCACCACGCCACAAATACATCATCATCATCATCATCATCATCATGCACAACAATACAAAAGGCATTACTAACTAATTAAACGAACAGTGGTTGCGCGGGCGTTAATAGCATTTACTTTAATCAAGGTTGCGATCTTGTTCTAAACACTAGACCGATTATGCAAAAATATTTGCCGGTACAAACTAAATATGATGTAGTGTAGGTAAGGCAATTCATCCTGTAGACCAGTTTCGTTCTTATTGCGAACTAATCACGCACTGTCCAGAATTTGTTGCGGACAGGACTCGAATCTGGGCACGTCTACTACGGAATCTGGTGCTCTAACTATTGATCATACACTGAACGAAATGCGACAGGGTGTCTCAGTGGTTAAAACACCAGATTCCGAAGCACACGTGCTCAGGTTCGAGCCCTGTCCTCGGAAAATTCTGGACAATACGTGATGAGTTCCCAAAAAGGACGAAACCGGTCTACTGGATGAATTGATTTTTCTACACTTTGAAATAGTTTATACAGACAAGTATATGTACATAATAAGTGTTTATATCAAGATCGCATCCATGATAAAAGTAATTATCAAAAAATGTTTTACTGCCAATTATCGAAAGATGAATAAGAAAACAACAAGAAAAATTTAAATAATAATAAAAATAATTAAAAAAAAAAATTTATGCTAGCAAATTATTAGAGGAGAGTGAATTTTTAGGGGGAGAATATGGTTAATATGAATATATTTACTTTAATAACATACTGAAGTGAGATAAACGAAACCTTTACAGAGCAACATTATGTCCAAGTCAGCTTTAAGGCAAGACAAATTCGACAATGAAACTCCCTTGCGGCTTTCATTGGATCACATCATAAGTGCAACGACACCTTGCAGCTGACTCTGTAGAACTAAGCACAGCTAGTTAAAAAGACGCTTCTTCTAGAAATATGCAATAAGAATTAAAAAGTTCTTGTGTTGATATCCTTTTAGGCTGGGTATGTATTATTTATAAGAAGTTGGCTTTGAAGTCGTATTATCTAAGACTTTTTATAGAGTTAATTCAATTACTGCTTGAATACATATTCGCATAGGAAATTAAACAGTCTACCTTTCCCACATTTCTTGACTAAACATATAGTGGGAATGGGGCGTAGTACCGGCTCCTACTGACGAGTCGCCAGTAAGCACGAAACACATGTGCACGCTAGATTATATCCTTTTATCATGTCGACTTTGGTATATCGTTAAATTCCTATTTTAACTGAATGGATACAAGTTATGCAATACCTAATATACAAATACATTTTTATTCTACTGGTCAAGAATCATCAAAACAGGCACGGGTATTTTATTATCCATCCGATCGGAATCATTCGCTGGTCCAACATCAACATCCCATGGGCCGAACTAAAACAAATGGCAGCAGAAACGCTTGCACAACAAATTCTATATTATCATTCACGAAACCTAAATAATGGCAAATACGAAATGCAGCTAACACTTCTAACAATCTGTCTTATATAGTACGTGATTGGAATGATAGTTGCGCAATTTCTATGCAATCTCAAATTTCACTATCACCATACATTAACATCTTACTCAATTAAGCAGACATTGGTTGAACTGGTGGTTGTAATAATTCTTCCGATTAAGTTTGCGCACATTGGAAAAACATTACGTCCGCTCTATTTTAGAAATTGCGCAAAATGAAAAAACTCGTGTTAGTTGCACTTGCTGATGCGTTTCGACTTCCCATTTTCATTGTCATAGTACGTTGTCAAACCGTCAAACAACGATCAAACTACTATTTATGTAATTAAACAAGCATTTGTTGCGCGGGAGTTTATAAAAATTATTATAATCAAGGTAGCGGTCTTGATATAAGCAACTGACCCATTAATTACTTACACATGTCAGTATAAACTAAGAATTGTATAGTCTAGAAAAATGCAATTCATCCAGTAGACCGGTTTCGTCTTTATTGGGAACTCATCATGTACTGGCCGGACAGGGCTCAAACCTGGGCACGTCTGCTTCGGAATCTGGTACTCTAACCAATGAGCCACCATGTCGCACACTACACTGCACACAATTTTCAGTTATACACTAACTAATGTAACTTGGCTAATCTATTTTTCCTTTTTGGTGGAGCTCATATGGCATCCATTTAGACCCAAAGTTCCAACTAACCATCCTCAATCTGTCATTACTGAACAGACACCACACTACATGGGGAAGTGTTATTGAAATGAACATTTATATAATTAAACGAAAATTGGTTGGAACTTTGTGTCTAAATGGACGCCATATGAGCTTCACTTAAAGGAAAAATAGACTAACCAAGTTACATTAGTTTGATCATAACTGAAAATTATGTGCAGTTTAGTGTGCGGCAGAGTGGCTCATTGGTTAGAGCACCGGATTCCTAAGGAGACGTGACCAGGTTCGAGTCCTGTCCGCGGCAAATTCTGGCCAGTACATGATGAGTTCCCAATAAGGACGAAACCGGTCTACAGGATGAATTGTCTTTTCTACACTATACGATTCGTAGTTTATGCAGACATATGTTAGCAATTAATAGGTCAGGTGCTTACACGATTCATATAACAGTTTCGGCATTCAGAAACTCAGCTTCTTTATTTGCAGAAATGATATCTTCTTATTGGAATACAAATTGTGCGTACGATATTCTTGTCATGCACTCTTCATTTTGGACTACATTATATTAAATATGATACGATTCTTGCTTGTGAAATTGTTATCGTACACTTATGTGGATCATAAAGGACGAAGCTGTGTCAGTACTTTTAACTAAAGATAGTTTTCATTTCTTGCGAACTCAAACATTTAATATGGTTGGAGCTTAGATAACGCTGACAAATCTCATATAGGTAAATGGAATAAAAGCATTGGACTCAGGAGGGCTAACAAAGCAAAAGCCTGATGACATCTCAGTTCACTTAAAGATAACTAACCTGACCTAAAAAACTGCATCGTTATGCATCGCGAATCAAAACAATCCTATAAAAACAAACTCAGAAGTGAGAAACTTTTTAACTATAAAACATTCGTGCGACTGTTGCAAAAAGATAAATATTAAACTCAAAGTCAGACCAGTACTGGTACACCCCGCCATATAAAACCTCGTGAAATATATAACAGAATAAATACAGCTGTCTTGCTAAATGTATTCCTACTCAATTCGTCAATTAATCCATAAAAGCATACTCTCGATTATTCAGTAGCCTTATACCTTAACCAGTATACTGTCTACCTCTTTAATTTTTGTCATATGATAATTCTTTTCTTGATTTTAGAGTTATATACATCTATAAAATATATGATTTTAAAGAAAGTGAATAGAGTTTGCTACAAGATAATTAAACGAATTTGAATATGTTTGTAATTGTTAGACAAAAAAGTTTATTCAAAAGTTTATTCAAATGGGCGTTTTTAGAATGGCTGCTAAGTTACTGAAATAAATAAATAATTATGCATTTTCATAGTCTAATAATTGTTTCAGATACAACAATCTTTAAAACTTATAGTGATCACATTATAATTATATCGACAACAATTACTAAATATTGTACATATAGTCTAAAAGTTTTAAAAATTGAAGACTACTGCGGGGTTTAAATGCGACGAATTAGTTTATGATTGGTAAATAGCGGAGGAATGCATTTTTATTGTAGCTAAATTAAATTATCATATTATAAGTAAATAAATTCAGTTCAAGCTGAAAATTTTACTAACGATTCGCAAAGTCTAAATAGAATAACAGTGGATAGTAATAGCAGGACGATTTGATACCAATTATTATACGCACAGAATTTATTTAATTCAGTCAAATTCTCCAACTAGGGTCGGTCATAGTATCTATTTACAATCAATTGTTTGCAATTACAAGGCAGTACGCAATCTAAGGCTGGTTCATAAGCTTCTGCACTTGATTAGATTATACCTATTACGAAGCATGGAGTGATTACTAACACATTATTCAATACACAACTAAATATAAATAAAAGTATCTGCATTGAAACTCTATATACTTCTTTAAATGAAATTTACCAGCATGATATAAGTACCAATCCAGTTATTTCCAACCAGCAACACCACATGGCGAAACTAAGAACAGTCAGATTAGAGCTTAACTAATGCTCGCAAACTTGATTTTTTTTAAAATTAAGCAACATTCACGCAATCAATGTTTTTTGAATTTTATCCTAATTGATCTATTAAAGTGAAGTAAAAACGATGTGATAAAAGGAGGTTAGGGAGGGTTTAGACTGCTACTGTGGAACAGTCATTTTGCTGGATTTTGTATATCTAGTTTCTCCTCATGCAGCTAAATTTTTCAATGGTTTGCAATGCCTAAACAATACGCACAGATATATATATATATATATATATATATAATATTATATATATATGTATCTAAATTATTCAGAAGGAAGTTAAGCACACATATTGAATAGGTTAAAGTAAATTTATTTGTACACAAATATATTTGAATTGATCAATTCAGCGAATGTACTTTACTTCATAATGAATAATTAATGTTTAATTACTGAGAAACACAATGAATATAATTTCATATATATATATATATATATATATATATATATATATATATATTTATATATGTTACCAGTAAACTTGTTTATTCCATTAACCATTTGTTGAAAAAATGTTTGCAAATCCTTGTTTTATTCAAATCCATTTATAGCAACACAACTGGCTTAAACAGCATTTTTCCTTTGCGCTCCTATTTTAATGGTGTAAAAAAGGGATAAAAGTCAGCTTTGATGAAGATATTTATTATTTTTCTAAACCACAGCTAAGCGAAATTTATTATTTGGACTGCTGATTATTTCACAACTGAACAAAATTTGCCATGACAACTGGGGCTAAAAATGAAACAATTTTATTTCCTATTAAACGCAGACGGAATATAATCTGCAACTTTTATACATAGTATAAATTTATTTAAATCAAGTTTGCGTGCTTGAGACAAACACCAATTCCATTGTCACTAAGCTGTTGGATACCAGCAAAACTACTGTCAGTCACACGTACTGACGCGTTTCGACCTTCTTTGGTCATCATCAGAGCACGACGGCTAACCGACTTACGATGACCAAACCGAAATTCATGTATAGAAAACCTAAGTAAACGTCTCTAACTTTTATAGGTATCGATTTACTCAAACGTAATTTGAAATTTCGGCTGCACAATCTCTGAACAATCATGCACATAGGCATTTTGCAGCTTTCGTCATGCATACATATGTTTTACAATTATATAAGCGATTTTTAAAGTAATGTTTGAATGGTTCTAATAAACACTAATCTCTGTGCATATAAACAGTTGTGTGGCGAAGCTGTAAAACATAATACTTATAACTTCAAAGAAAAAGTGCAGCCGACGTTTATAGTTAATCTGAAAGTATGCGAGACCATTAGATGTTAAAGATGTGTATAATTTCGCTTTCCCTATATATGCAATGCAGTTTGGTCCTCGCTAGGAAAATTGCCGTCGTGCCATGATGGTTATCACGGAAGTTTGGAACGTGCCAAAACGGGTGACTGACAGTGGTTTGGCTAAGTCATACAACTTGTTATTTACAATAGGATTGATTGAAAAGAGGTATCATCATCCGCTTGAGTAATAAATTTTAATTTTAATACTGATTTAACTGCACAATCTCTATCCTAGTTCAATGACATTTTAAATAGCATATGATATAAAACAAAATCCCGGTCAACTCAAATTTAATAGAAGGTGATATCGGCAATACAGATTTCCTATGTGTTTTAAGCAATCGTGCATAACCCTGCGCAAATAAGAGAACAATTAAAAAAGGTGATTCGATATTCACCTCGTGCCTCATTTTTCCTGAATTATTAATACAGATGCCACGATATGTAAAACTTGCCAAATATGTCCAGATAATCACCTTGAAGCGGCAAAACTGTAGTGATTGATGAGTTATATTGCAGAAGTATTTTATAATAAGAAAACGTAAATTCTATACCGTAAGACAGAACGGCGATTGCCATTCTATTCAAAGTGTTCTGTGCAGAATCTAGGTTAACAAATATGAGTATAATATCGTTTGTTTAGTTAAGATCGACTAATATACCATCCAGTAGAACTTTGATTTTTGCATCTTGAAGGCCAGTAGGAGTATAGTTCTTGCTGGCATATATTCACAAATTTAACAAAAATGTGGAGTCAACATTTTCGATGAATAAAATTCTTAGTATTACAAATGTCCGAAAATGCTAGAACTCTTTCTGAAGGCAGCTCGTGTAATGGTGAAAAAAATATTTGTTATACTACTTTTCAACAAAACAACGAAAAGGACTTTGTGATTAATGATGTCAAATGTACCCATGAAATCTGAAAAACGGCTATTTGTGGAGTGGCAACATATATATCTCTGTTCAGGTGATTTATTTTGGGAAAAATCTAATCTTTATCAACTCGTCCTGACCGGAATATGACTTTTCCTTCATCACGTGATTCATTTGAAGCGCTGAGACGGCGTATGGAAATCAAGGCAAATAGCCTAAACATGATAGGAATCATGGTTACACCACGCAAGTTATTACACTAAATGCGATTCCTTTATTGAAAATACGAATGACGGTCAAGTCACTCAAAGAAAAATTTATTTCATGTATAGCTATTTTATAATAAATCTATACAAAATTGCATAATATGCTTATCAATTCACTTTACTGATTAATAGTAGTTTCTTTGTAATATTTGTTATTGGTTACGGTAAATGGGCTCAATGATTTGATCAATATCTCACGTATTCATAGTATTGCCAAGAGAGTTAGAGTTACATTAAGAAGAGGAGAAAAATAAAGAAAATGCAGACTAGAAAAAAAATGTTATCAAACTAGCCTAATTCTGTTTATACACCCTATTCGACTAAGCAGATAAAATGACTTATACGTCCTGCGCGAAGTCTGGTGCAGTATAGATTTATTATTTTTCGTGTTATTTATGGTTGTGTGTAGGCTTTAAAATAACACAAGTTCTCCCATTTCGAATGCAGATAGTTTATACGCAGAGTTATTCTTCTCTTAAATAATCGGATAACCAAGGCTGACAAGCAATATTCGCACAGTCGCCTGTAATCATAGATTACTTTGGCAACCGATACTAGCCTTTTGACTCTGACACGCTTGCTCTTATTCCGTCACTATCCATTTAACACTCCACTGTGGAAACAGCCTAATCATGTGTTGACACGCATCTGCGTCGCAATTGACGCAGATTTTGAGAAAATGTGGGCATTCTTTCCAAATATTTAGTGTAAACCAATCCATTTACTGTAATAATATCTATGCATTTCAACAAATCGTAATAAAATGGCGAATAACAGAAGATTCCACCCAGGTTTGAATCATTTATTTGCGATTATTACCAAGCAATCAACTGAAAATATACTATTGAACAATGCCGCCATAACACCTGAAGTTTACGAAGCAAAGCACGTAAACCAATTTTCAAATATGCCACACAGATCAGCGACTAATAAAGCACTCGAATGCAAAATATTCTTGCGAAACGGGATTAATTGAAATTACGTGATCTGCGTTTTGCCTAACGCAGTTATTATTCTAGTAGTTTTCTTTCTTAAACAAAATATTTCGGCTGCCTCTATCGGCAGCCTCTATCGGCAGCCTCCTTCAGTTAGTCTATCCTCACCAGTTTTACAAAAAAACTAATGAGGCTTCATTAGTTTGTGGGTTGGGATTTGGATATTTAAATCCGATACGATCTATGAAAAAATTCTTCAAAGCAGCCATTATATGAAATTGTAAAAAATCCTACCTTTTTAAAGCTTATTCACTGGAGGCTGATATATTTTCTTCAGCCTTAGCTGAAGCCATTCTAACACGCTCGAACTCAAGGAAAGCTGCTGCAACACATTCTTCACCTCTTGAAACTGCCGTAGCATTCTCTTAATCCATCGAATGCCAATGCGAGGGATCCATCTAGCATTATTTTGTGCTCCACGTCTGTGTTCATCACCCGATACGGACTATTTTGTGAACTTTTAGTACCGTAGACTACATTGCAGTCACGATGTCATAGTCTCCGTTATGGAGGTGATTACGAGTAGGTCGACAGGCATGAACTTATCGCTTGTTAGCCCTAACTGCCTGAGTTGGCAGCTATTGTAATTCCTGAATATTTGATATGATGCATCAAACCTGGGGCCCTATATACAGTAAATAATTTCGTGCAGCGACATTAAAATTAATAAAAATAGTATTTTATATTTTTTGCGATTTACAACGCTGGTAAGTAGTGGCATGCCGGGTCAAAACAACCCCGATTGCAATATGTCGATATGTCACACTGCGCCAAGATTTACCAGCATTTCATGTCAAAGACTTACTCTGTTCTGTTATCATTGACCCGGGAACAGCCTATTATAGTGTTTCTACTCATTTCGCACCAATATCCAATTTTGTAGGGTCGAATTTCCATATAGCGGCAATTACGGTGTGGCTTTTGCAGCTGCGTGGCTGCTATTTTGGCATATGGAATGAATTCCTGGTTATTCGGAGATCTTATTAACTGATGGTACACAAACAGCAGAAGTTCTGCTGGGCGCACGCTGACAGCATTCTTAATGCCTTCTTGACTGTTAACCGTTATATCGTATTCCTCAAGCTATAAAATAGCCCAATGTACAGGTTCTTTTTGATAACTTGTGACGGCAAATGCACTAGTGCTTTACGGTAGGTCAGAACGTTTACATGCTATACGACGAAAAAATATGTGACCTTCTCTTAGGCTCATTTTACTGCGAGTAGTTTTTCTTCAGTGAAAAAATAGCATTGCTCAGTTTTCGTGCGAGTGCAAATTTTATAATATGGAGGGTGTCCTTCGGCTGCCAATAAGTCTAAATCTGATGCGTCTGCAATAATTTACATGTCTCTTGCCAGGTAAGTTAAAGCAGTGGCGATTATTAATTTCTGCTCTCCTTGTACAAGCGCTGCTTGGGTCTCTTCTCTTCATTCAAATGGTATTTTATCACTCGAAATCTTAGACATGGGTTTCGGAGAGACCGCCATCTCGTCGGGGTATGGTCTACAGATATACGTCATGCCAACAAACCAGGGCAATTGTCTTCTCAAGGTTGGCAAAGGCGAATATTTATTAGGCTGTACATTCGAATGTAATGACCACCAAGCGTGTTTGGTAGAACGCCATATCTGATAACTTAAAACAACATAAGCACGACGGTCTTATGCTGCTTCAAACCAAGTAAAGAGTCAGTTAGATTGTACAATCACCGTTTAATTCGGACCCTGGAATCCATGGAAAGCTCACTTGTGAGTGATTTGAGTCAGTAAAATTCAACAAGCACTCCCTGAGGTCTGGCCCGGAATTGACTTAATACTCGTCATTTAAATTCTTCAAAAAGAAGGTTTTCTCACAATTCAATTTGAGGGCTACCGCAAAAACAAACTAATTCTTAAACGGCCACGCTTATAAATGGTACCTCAGATGATAAAACGTGTGCTCGCACAGCGTTTTCAAATTTGTCGAACCACAATTTTCACCATTCAACATTCTGTGATGCAGTTATGAAATTCAATTTCAGTAAAGGCCGGAAATAACTGATCAATTCGGATTCAATTACAGGAAAAGTTTTGTGAACTGCCTTATGGGTGCGATTGCCATTATTTTGTTCGCCCAATGTAAATTGTATCCTCTATGTGGATTTGAGCGTTATTAACAGTAACCGGTTCATCTAAAGGAAGCATAATAATGCCCAACTCTCCAGTTAAGCTATTCATCTGAATCGCTTCTAGACAAATCAGTTATTCGTAAGTGGATTGATGAACCACATTTTCCTATACACAATTTAATCGTTGAGCATCATTACAAATATTAGGTTTGACGTAAAATGCGTGCTCCATAATTAAAGAAAATTTACTAAATATTTATGTATTTACTAATAATTCTTAAGTTTCAGCTGCTGTCGTTAGCATCCTTTTGATCATCTGGCTACTTAAATTGTGCGCTTCGGTGGGGTAATTCTCTGGCATGCACATCCGTCCTAAAATAGAGCCAGTGGTGCGATCTATGCCTCACGAGTAGCTTCTGCAAATAAGGTCGACTTTAGTTGTTAAGACATAAAAATCTTCGTCAGCCGAAACATGTGTCCAATTTTATTAGGGTATTCGTCAATGGCGTGCCAGGTGATATCCCCAAAAACTTTTATCTACATTATGAAATTTATATTATGTCACCATATCGCGTGAATTAATTAATTGATTTCCATAGACAGACAAGAAACCCTCAATATATATTTGGAACCACTGAAAAGCTAATTTAACGAACTTGTAGCCAAACTATAGTATCCAGGATAAAGGTGTCCAGTCTCCAAAATCTTTTACTAAATTAATATTTAATTATTAAATATCAGACACTTTGTCTAGCATGGTTATAATTATGTGCTGCATATATCGTATTTATTCGACAAATAATAAAAACGAATAATTAAATTTATTCATTAGAGCGAACACTTAAACAAACATCACTTGCCTAAACTTTAGTAAGTCTAGTTCCTCGCATTGGCATTTACTTCATCGAACAATCAAGAAATTATTTTTCCGTCGTTCATCAAGAAAGTTTAATCATTGATGTAACCACCTTCCTTGCTCCTATGATTTTGCACGTAAAAATATCGGTTTCTAATAGATTGTCATAATTGTCCTTCATTTGTGTCAGATGTAATTGTCAATTATGTAGAAATCTTTACAGCAATGATTGTTATTGGCTACAGAGCTAAATTCCTATTTCGGCATAAAAGGCTATTTGTTTCTTTTAATAAATAAGCAAATAATGATATATTACTACATATATAAAGACTTGTATAAGTGTGCCAATTACTTTGATTAATAAATCTACGTATTTTGTTGTTATTAAATGTTACAATTTTGACCATTTACAACCTAACAATTATGGTAATTGGAATTGTTGCCCCATCTCACTAGAAGAATAATAAATGACGGGTGAAAGAAAGAATGTATTTCTTTACAAGTTAATTTACCATTTATACTCACTATTAAGAGCATGTTTCTTAATTATAGAGTATTCAGTCTTGTTTACCATATATATATATATATATATATATATATATATATATATATATATATATCGTGATGTTGCAGATAGCCGCAATTATGCAACAATTATAATGCATTCAAAACGAAGAGGTGCATGGTATATATTAAGTGCAAGGTATATATTAAGTCTCAAAACGTAAACTGTATTGCACAGAAGACCGACATTTAACATAATTTAGTTACACTTTGATATTTAAAAAAAAATAATCGGCGAGACACCGGAAAGTTGGTGAGTATAACTCATTTAAATTAGTACCCTTGAATTTTATTCCCAGTTTATCTGCTTTAAACATATACAGCCTATTAGCTCCCGCGTATAAATTTTACCTACTTGTATGGTTATTGGTATCGTTTCAAGATCTATTTCAAATAAATTTTTAAAAAACGCATAAAATTACTATAAACCAGGTTGCGATCTTAATAAAAATACCTGATACAGTAAGTAAATACATTTGCCAGCATAAACTAAGAATTGCATAGATAAGAAAAGGCAATTTCTATTTAATTGGATCTCATCATGTCCTGGCCAGAATTTGCCGCCGACAGGGCTCGAACATGTTGCTCAAACCACTGAGCCGCCCTGCCGCACACTACACACACACTCAAGAAATATACTAACTAATGTAACACGGTTAGTCATTTTTCATTTAGGTAGAGCTAATATGGCGTTACGAATTAAATTTATTAAACATTAGAAAATTAATACTTGTAACTGGTACTTTAATTGTTTAGTTAGGTAAACAGTTATTTTAGTGGCGCAGTAAATACTGTAATGTGCTTTGCAATTTATTGGAAACTATTCATATTTATTAGTTATTTTAATATTGGCTTTCTCTTGATTGTTTATACTGCTTACTTTTAGATGTTCGATTATGAATTATATGCTTTTATACACTCTACATAAAGTAACAACAGAATGTTACAGTTATATATTAGGTGTTGCGCGCCTAGTAACAAATTAGTTCAGTTGTGACCAGAAGGATAAACCAATGACAGAATGAACAGAACGTATAATCTCATGCACATTCGTTTCGTGCTTACTGGCGACTAATCAGTAGGGGCCGGTATTACGCCCTTACCCACTATATATTTGAGTGAGGAATGTGGGAAAACAGGGCGGTGCAATCTCCTATTTTCCCACATAACTCACACAAATATATAAGGGGTAAGTGCTTAATACAGGTTCCTACTGATTAGTCGCCAGTAAGCACGAAACGAATGTAAAAGAGATCGTAATTTCCGTTCATGCTGTCTTTGATTTATCCTTCTGGTCATAATTGAACTAATTTGTTACTAGATGCGCGACATCTAATACATAATTGCATATATATTAGTTCTTCGCCACAAATAGTATCTAACTGACTGTTACTTATGTTTAAATATAATTTAGATAATGAGCTGTTTGATGTTTATCGAGAAATAATAATCAGTAAAATTTCATACACACTGTTATATGTTCCTACTACCATTTTATATTTTATAAATAATAAATATATAATTTCACTAAATTGTCTCCTATTACCGATGATTGAATAATATATATTCTTCTTACAATTTATATTTTTTTATAGAAAAAAATTTTACTAAATATTTTCTTGATACCGTTGATTGAATAAAATATGTTCTCATTACCATTATATATTAATATAAATAAGATATAAATAATTTCACTAAATTGTATCCTGCTACCGTTGATTGAATAATATACGAGAATAAAACTTGAAAATTTGGTTAATAACTAAAAATATATTTTCAGATTACTAATCCATTTTCTTCAATGACATTAAACTAAATTTATAAAATGTTTTTAAAAAAATTTTATTGTGGTCTTTAATAATTCAGATATAAACATATTTTAATTTATTAGGTGCCTGCTAGTTAGAAGAATGCATCCCATAGCATAACAAATAAGAAAAAAAATAATGATAGATCAGCTTTTATTGTTTGAAATTTGTCTTTTCTACCAGAGGTAAAATATCTGTTTTTTCTATCATTCTTTGTTTTCTCATGCATTTTAATTATAAAGCTGCATGATTATTGAATTAATTAGGCTCACTTTCTTGTTCGAATTCAAGTAACAGCGCATTTTGTTGCATTGACGAAGTCAATCCCACCATAATAAATACAAAAAACACCGTTAACTAAATTATAAATCAAAATTTAAATTTAAGCTAATTAAAATTGTCTGGAATTCAAACGACGATCTATGGATATGAGACAAGTAGAAAAAGGCACAACTAATAATTCAAAACCTCATTAAATCAAAAAGGTTACGAATAAATATAAGTGACGGAAAAATAAGAAAGAATACTGAAAATGTAGGATAAGTTTTGCTGATGAGAATGAAATGTTTTTGTTACTCCCAAAGCAATGAACGTTAGTTTCTAGTACGAAAATTTGGACGTTTATTGACTCATTTTTGCATGCGTTGTTTATTTTAGAGCATCGAAAGAACTTAAATGCATTAATGCATTAGTTTCTACAGAGTCACGGAGAGATATTAAATTTAACTCAAGTTTCGATTGGATAGATAAACAAGAATTGGTAAGTAAATTCACAATTTATTAATTAATTGGTGTTAATATTCTTGGTAGACATAAGAGTCTTTAATTGCGAAATTTAATCTGTAGAGTTCAACAGTTGCTTATTGGACAATTAAAAAAGCATCCGTCAAAATAAATGGTTTTTAAACAAAAAGTATAACTCCAATTCTTACGAAGATGACGTGATAAACAATTGCCAAGTCTAAAGAATTATTTTGAAAGACTTCCTTAAATCAAATAGTAGAATACGGATGAAACGGTATACCCTTATAAATAGTAAAGCCTTAAATATTTGCTGCTTATGTTACAAATTTTAATTAAATAAGAAGTAGGTGAGTCTCGAGAATTTGTATTGAATGCAGAATTTTCTTTACAACGTCAAGCATAAACGGTAATTTATAAAAAACAAAAAATTGAGAAGGACTTGCAAGTATCGAAGGGAAATTGCATTAATGTTCTCCTTTCTCGGCTGAACAAAAAAGGAAATTTATCTGAGCAATAAAACTAAAATAGGGGAAAGGGAAAGCATTTGTGAGCAGCAGCTGCGGTTAAGATTCAATAACCGAACGGGGTTTTTGTGCTTTCACAAACCAGGATTTAGATTTTTATCCATATGCTACAAATATTGCTAACTATTTTTTTCATTGTATTTGAAAATTAAGATTCATTTAAAATTTGTGGAGTACACGTACGAGGTTTCAATGACTGGTTACACAATTGCAGACGTGTATTCATCATTTGATATAGCACAGTTTTTTAATCGGCGATAATTTTTTATTATACCAACTAATTGTCCATTAGATCGGTCTACTTAAGTTGAATAACTGTTTTTGCATTTATATTGATAAATTATATATGATGTCGACATATTCGTAAAAACAAATGTGTTAGCTGAAAAACACGCTTAGATGAGCTGAATGAAATATCCGTGAACATATTGCATGGAATTTCTTCTGTGTTGTATGAAAAACTGTTCACCACTTAAATTGGATAGTTAGGTAAATTGATACTAATTTAGGATTTTCACTCAATTAATTGTCTGGCGAGGTCATTAGACATAATATCAATTTTTGCTTTTATATATTCTTCATTTTTCAAAAGTAAACTAACAAGTCTATCAATTATGTATTAGGTGTTGCGCACCTAGTAACAAATTAGTTCAGTTGTGACCAGAAGGACAAACAAAAGACAGCATGAACGGAAAGTATAATCTCATGCACATTCCTTTCCTACTTACTGGCGACTCATCAGTAGGAGCCGGTTTTAAACCCTTTATCCACCTTATATTTAGTTAAGGAATTTGGGAAAATAGGATGCTACAATCTTCCAGACGAATGTGTTTACCTGCAGTAGTGAAGGTAACATCATATTAAGTCTCGACAATATGACTTCAACGCTAACTCACTATATATAATTTTTATACCGAGTCTGCAAAGGATACCAACACTATGGCTATTATGTCAGTACCCGATACCAATATTATAGCACGCGATATATATATATATATATATATATAATATATATATATATATATATATATATATATATATATATATATTATGAGTTAGCGTTGAAGTCGCATTGTCGAGACTTTATAGGATGCTAGCTTCTTACTGCAGGTTTACACACTTCTGGCTAGGAGATTGCAGCGTCCACATTCCTCACCCAAATATAAATTAGCTAAAGGGCGTAATACCGGCTCCTACTGATGAATCGCCAGTAAGACGAAACGAATGCGCAAGAGGTCAAAATTCCGTTCATGCTGTCATTGGTTTATCTTTCTGGTCATATTTAAACTATTTTGTTACTAGGTGCGCAATACCTAATACATAATCACATATATATTAGTTCTCTGCAAAAAGCAGTATCTAACTGTTATATTTTCAGTAAATTAAGTTCGAATTCACAGTGGAAGCCTGGTGCATCAGATTCAATTAAAATTATATTGCATGTATGATTTTTTTGTTTATTTTTGCATTAGGATATATATATATATATATATATATATATATATATATATATATATATATATATATATATATATATATAGCATAGCTATGTTCGGTGTAATTTTCTTATCATATGTACAGAACTCTAATCTTAGTTTATCAAAAATTTTATTTTTATTTTTCGCAAAACTCATTTGGGTTTAACAGTCATTTTGATCTTAAATTTACAGAACACTATTTTCAGTCCGCCAGGCCTGTTTGTAGTTCGCCTAAAGTTTTGTCATTTTATTCTTGTTTGTACAAATTACTATTTTCATTTTATTGCTGCTCGTAATGTTAGATTATGAATACTGCCCATTTTTGTTTGTTAGGTCATTTTTCTAGAACGAACTTTTTCATTTATTTAAATTATTGCTACCATTATTCACAGTTGGTTATATTTGTAAAATGTGATCAACACTCAAAAGATTTTGTGAATATAAAAGGATTAAATCTTCAAATGGGTGTTCTTCCTTGTTGGTGGTGCTGGCTGGCCTAACAAGCGTCGACATAAGTTGGTTTCCTGACCGTTAATTAGTCACAACTTTATTCTTACTAATTCTGTTTTAATAGTAACTGCTGCAAAATTTAGTGGTGAAAAACAGTTTATCATGTATGATATTATTATATCAGATACGATGAAAGCGATTTGTGATTCACCGTATAGTGAACTCCAGAGAATAGAAAAAAGGGAAGGGCTGAATTCGACAGGAAGCAAGATTTTAGTTTTTTAAATATTTACCCATGGTACGAAGAACAGGCGTAACAGCCTCCTAAGGATCAAGCGCCAATCGCTTTCGAGTCCCTTATCAATGTTTTGTAACCTTAATTAGCTGCAAGTTAGGCCAAGTAATTTTTATATAACAATGATCGAACATGGGCATATGAATGATTGGTTTGAGTAATGGGAAATGCATTTTTATCAGCATGATGTGCAGTGTCAAAGTAAAATCTCCAACACTACCGCTCAAAGTAGTAAAGTAGTAACAACGACATTACAGCAGAATTCAGGGCCTTCCAGGAAATGCTATCTAACTAACTCCCGTGCGTATTCACAAGGTTATCCGAGCCAGTATTTATCAAGACATTATCCGCACATTCACACTAACAGGATTAAATACAAAAACTCTGATAGTAACTCACCGTCAGCTCGACGAAAATTAGTAACCCCACAAGAAACGTGGTGTACAGATCACCGAACATGTGGACATGCCGCAAGAAGATTTATAAAAGATGCCAAAATTGCATTCCTTGTGAATTTCTTCGTTGGCTCCAATGTAACATGCCAAAAGAAGATAGTAAATTGCCTAAAAAATGAACAGCCGAAATAAAGCCAACGTGTATAACTTATGTCATTTAACAAACCGCGTCGATCGCCTAATTCATTAACTTAGGAGCAATGAATCACTTGAATACGCAAACGAGTTTGATTTGAATTTGACGGAAAGTATAATCTTGTGCACATTCGTTTAGTGCTTACTGGCGAATTATCAGCAGGAGCCGGTATTACGTCATTTGTGCACTATATATTTTGGTGAGAATTGTGGGAAAATAGGACGCTACAATCTCCTCTAACTTCAATAATGCAGGTTTACACATTCGAGATTTTACTTTCCGATCATGCTGTCTTTGGTTTATCCTTCTAGTTATGTTTGGAATAACTTGTTACTAGGTGCGTTGCACCTAATACAAAATAGTCATTTTATTCTTGTGGGCACAGAGAACTATTTTCAAATTATTGACGTACACTATGTTAGATTATGAATACAGCTCATTTTCGTACATCAGGTCATTTTTCTAGGACGGCCTTTTACGTTGTTATAAATTATTGTTAACATTATTAACAATTGGTTATCGTCGTGAGATGTGATCAGCACTCTATAGGTTATTTTATTTTCAAAGGATTATATTTTCCATAAAGGATGTCGGTGTTATGTGAATTGGTGTTTTTATGTGGTCATCGAGTAGATCATTTGGCTGACCAATTGGCGGCGACATATATATTTAAAATTATTTTGTATATTGTATTGTTACTAAATAAGCCCCAATTAGTAGTAGTTTAAATGTATTACGTTTTCAACTAATTCATTGGTAAATTTAAAATAGGATAATCTTAATTTTTACTTGTATTCGCTTCTATTTGTACGCATTTGTGAAATGGCTCGCCTTATTTGCGAACTTCAGCGACTCTTTTCGAAATTTAATTTAATAACTAATTTATTTAATAAAATTTATAAGCAATTATTCTTTAAACTCACTTGTTGACACAATTTTATTTTTAATTCAAAGTATTGTTTCTTAACGTCGTAACTGCCATGGTTATTGCACTAACAATGCTCTTCAGTCAAATGAAATTTATTGACTTAACAATAAAGTCGAGTCACATTTACTTCCGTATTTTTACATAATCCTGTGTTTTGTTCATTGTATTGTAAGACATATGAAACTCCCATATTCAGTAGATTTTAATCTTCTGATTGATGAGCGAATTCACATAAGAAATTTCGATACGTATAGACATTCGAATAAACGTAACTACTCTAATGTTCATATTAGTTCTGTACTTTAAGTGTCAACATTATGAAAATACCCAATTGGCAGTTAAAATAGCTAATAATTTTAGTGTGATTTAGTGTTTGTATGTAATAAGGGTTGTCAATAAGCCACTATGCGTTGGGGCATGTATGTTAATGAAATCTGCTTGCTTCGTTAAGAGTGACATTTGACAGCCGGTAATAAACAGAATTTATAATAAAATATTTAAAAGTGATCCGTGAGGGCATAATACAAAAAATATAATTCTTTTTACCATATCTTTCATACATAATAAATTATTGATTTACATACATATAAAAATATATATCTATAAATAATATATGATTGAAGATTTATTTACTCTCTCTCTCTCTCTCTCTATATATATATATATATATATATATATATATATATATATATATATATATATATATAAGGTTAACAGTATAAAATAAACAGTGCAAAAAATAAAAATGCAATATAACAAGTAGAACGGTTTTGCACTTTGTGTGGAACTCGACAAATACTTTCCAGTATTGGCTGCTACATGGGCTCGAACTGAGACACAATCGCTTCTGAGTTCAGCCAACATGACATTGCGCGACTCTTGCCGAACACTAAACGTAATTTTCGGTCATATGCCAACTTACGTTTAGGTTAGCAGCAGTCACGACATATTTCGGCGAGTACTTGAAGAGGTACTGACAAGGATGGAACCAGTCTATTTGGTGAATTGTCTTTGTTTCAATGTAAAATGTGGCTAGAACAACAGATACCGAAGCAGAAATGCCCAGGTTCGAACCCTTTATGAAGCAATTTCGGGACGGCACATGAAGGTTGTTAATTAACATGGTATTCGTATTACCTGATATTCAATTTAATGCGCTGTATGTGTTGTTTGGAATACAGCAAAAATTAATTAATACTCTGGCTAATATAGCTCCTTTATACACAGGTAACATCACATGGTTTATTATGTGTATTGTAATCGTCTTTTTCACTAGTTGCAAGCATAATTGCACAGATACTTAAGTGTCTTACTTACAATGTTCAAGGCATACATTTACTAATGAGATGTAAATGATTGATTTTTTAACAGAAACTAAATTATTTATGGTCAGAGTGGAGAGAAAACTTACAGTGTATCTTAAATGTCAGTGTTTATTCTCCATGTCTGTATTTACCAGTTAATTAGAATTTGATGCTTTTCGACCTCAACGAATTACCTAAATTTTGTTCGACTTAAATTTTAAACAAAATCCTAATTCAGCAGTAATTTATATACCTAAAATTTTAAAACAGCCGTAATAATGTTGACTTTTCAGTTGTGTTAACACATTCTAGCGTTAATTGGAAAATGTAAACAAATATAAAATTATATTTCACTATTTTCACCCTCAATTCAGCCGCGATGTCTAGAACTTTGCTTGAAAACTTGCAAGTAAATTTATTTTATCGTGTTATCTATAAATCGAAATTTCTCAATTTTGTTCAAATGGACTTGAATTCGTAAACAGAATTTTAATTTTAATGAAGAAATTGGCCCCAACATTGTCTGGGTTTATTTGCTTCAGCGTATTGAAACTCACTCATTACACCACGGAAACCACACAATACATGCGGTTTTCAGTTTTACAAATCTGTACGTTTTTTATTTGTAAGTCGTTCCTTTAAGTGGAGCCTATTTTGGCCTAAAGTTTAACATGGCCACAACAAATTTCTCATTATCGAACAGACACCATACCATCTCGGAATATAGTATTGAATTTTTTGTATTAGGGCAAAATTTTATTACATACAAATTGTACATACTAAATAAACATCGCATAATATGACAACTGCGATTCATTAAATAGAACGGTCTCGTCCACATTGGTACGCATAATCGTTTTATCGAAGTGGACGGCGAATAATTCACTGCACCACACCAACCATGTGCTAATGTAGATTTCAATTGTATAAAAAGTAGCTTTCTTTTTTCGTCAATCATTCATTCATATGGAGACAATTTGTTATCGGATTCGACTGAATGTTCCAAATGATCATCCATAATCTGGCATCAGAGAATAGATTACACGCCCCCTAGGAAAGTGTATAAGAATTACAGTATGACGGCTGAGTTTCATTATTTATATTTTGTCCGTACAATGTGAACATTGTATCAGGTAGCGAAAGCAATTCATTAAGAAGACCGATTTCATGATTTTTGAGATCCCATCAAATACCCACGAGAATTTCCGCGACCGTGACTCGAATCAAGGTATATTTGCTTCAGTGTTTTGAAATTTATCCACTAGGACGCAAAATACTCGCAATAATTGCAATTTTCTGTTATTTACCATATATATATATATATATATATATATATATATATATATATATATATATATATATATATATATATATGTATACAGCGGCTTTATGCACATGATATTTCAATAATGACCATGTAACTTAAAAAGTGTCAGAACATATTTTTATATCATAATTTTGATGCTTATGTCACTTATTTATATAGTGGAATATTTGCCTAATTCACGTTGCCATCTCGATTAATGAAAAAATGGTTTTAGGCTTTAGATTATCTATTTAGGAAGTTATGAGGTTTTTCCACGCGCGTTCATTCATATAACGGATTTAAATTTTCCAACCTGATTAAACTTCATGCTATTCTAAAATAATGCAACATCTGGCACGAAGAATTTTTGAAACAAAGTTTTATACAAATCAATTTTTCATTTTTAATTACAGCTTTATAGCAATGGGTTCTTGGTTTTTATCAACTTTTAGTGCCCTTCAAGGAGAACAAAAAAATGTTGATAAAATAGCAAGGTTTTTACAAAACAAAAAATGGTCGGAGAGTGGATAATTTCATGGTATAACGCAAGCAACGCCAAAGCCTATAGGTACACGAGAATTATTTGAACTAAATTAGACAGGCCGTCTTACCGACTTAGTTTTCAATATTTTTAAATTGAAACTGTGTTATACCTGAATTTATACTTCCATTAAAAGCTACAATATATGTAGAAATCGACATAAAACACACACTAAAGCTGATAAAAGCGTCGTTTAAACAACATATGTGAATGAAAATCTGTTTTCTGTTTTACTTTTGTATACAAAAAGCAACAGAACTACTCAAAATACATTCCTCCTTACCGAGAAGAAAACTGGAAAGACAATACTCCAGTGTTTAGCACCACATTCAATAAACATTACAATGTTGACGGGTTGAATAATCTGAATTCTGCAAAAAACGCCATTCTGGCAAGCAATGCGGCCAACAGAAATCTGGTGCTGAAGTGAGTTACATTTACATGATTACAAAGTCAATGTTTATACAAATTCTGAAGAGAAAATAAGCAACATTAAAAATTCTAAAATTTATATTAAAAAAATTAAATTGAAACTATTAAACATGTTTTAATTCTTTTAAATGTTAATGCAATCCGATATCAGTATACAGGTATGAAATTAATCTACCAAACATTTACCGCTATGAAGGAGACCGAATTTACCAATCCCCTATCATTAGGAATTTCATAGCGTTGCTCTTTAAATCCAAGCATTAACTCACTAAGTGATAAAAAGCTGTTACTGAGCTTTACTCAGAAAAGCTCCTCATAAACTGAAGTTTACTTAATTGAATGTTAGTGCCCAAATCCTACAGAATCTTCGTTTAATGAGAAATTCTAAATTACTCAATATAGATCTATCTATTTTGGCTGATTAACTGATATTTGACACAAGTACATGTAAAACCCTAATGTGCGTTTATAAACCACGAAACTTATTCATTCGTCAAATAATGTGAAACACTCGATACAGCTTGCATCAACCGTGTATTAATATACCTAGCCAACCAACTAGATTTGACATGCAAATAATACCGTAAATTGCATTGTTAAAGACAGAGGATTTGGTCTAAATTAAAGGATTTGATATTGAAGATGAAACGTCTGTCAAATTGTCTGAAATTTGATTTAAATGATCATTCATACCTGCTAGTTAGCACATTGTTAATGAAGTATATTATCAAGGTTGCGATCTTGATATAAGCACCTGACCCATTAATTACTTACATATGTCAGTATAAACTAAGAATTGTATAGTGTAGAAAAGGAATTTCATCCAGTAGAACGGTTTCGTCCTTATTGGGAACTCATCGTGTACTGGCCAGAAAATGCCGCGGACATGGTTCGAACCTGGGCACGTCTTCTTCGGAATCTGGTGCTCTAACCAGTGAGCCATCCTGCCGAACACTACACTACACACAATTTTCAGTTATATACTAACTAATATAACTTGGTTAGTCTATGTTTCCTTTATGTGGGGCACATATGGCATCCAAGTTATAACTAACCATCCCAAATCTGTCATTACTGAACAGACACTATACTACATGGGGAAGTGGTATTGAAATAAAAAATTTTATAATTAAGCGAACATTGGTGTCCGGGCCTTTCATTTTATATTTAAAGAGATGTTCATTTGAGATAATTGAGAAGAATATGTGAAAGAAACGGTTCTTGTCTCTGATAAAATTTCTTTTTCCTTTTGCCCATGGAAAGGCTACTATGACTATATATATATATATATATATATATATATATATATATATATATATATATATATATATATATATATATATATATATATATATATATATATGTGGGCAAACAACGTTACTCCATTCACATTTTAAAAAATGGTGAAATTAGAAACTATCAATATATATATATATATATATATATATATATAGTAGTTCGACAATGAGATAATGACTGTACTTTGCAAATTTTTTGTATAGACTAAATATAGCATAAGCCAGCAATTGCGATTGATTAAAATTAATCAATTGTGATAATAATCGTTACTACTAAGAATGACAACGTGACTTATTTGGTAAGGAGAAACAATTAGATGATTTATTCTAAAGTGAAAGCGAGAGGTTTCAGTCCTTAATCAACAAAATATTTTACCTACTTAATTGGACGGGGAATAATTTTGAAACCAGTCTTATAGCTGAATTTAAGTTTCTTAAATTTCTCGCTCATTCCAATTATATAGGCACGTAAATCCTGCTATTTTTCTTTAATCCAACGTGAGTTAAATGCCAAGTTAGGTTCAAAGTAATACACGTTGAAGAAAAGGCTGACTTAAAATCGCTCTGTCTTACAGAACTGAACAATTTGTACGTTACGCAGCTTTATTGCCTTAGGAGATGATTTAAATAACATATGATTTCAAACTTTCAAATTATAGAAATTACTTATGACTTCTCAATGGGAAGGCAACTAATTTGCGAGTGATTTGCATTCTTTATCTTAGTTTGTGTTTAGTCCCTATGATAGAAATATTACTATGCATATGCGTGTATGTGTAAATTGATATTATTGACAGGTTCTCGGTTAAAATTATGACTTTATCCAAAAGTAATTTTCACCTGGTAGATTAAGCGGGTTGCTTATATTTTACGCTAACATAAATTGGAGTCCATGTTGGCATCTTTATGTATTTCTGTGAAATTTGTTAAATTCGAACACAAACAACAACGAGATTTTCCTTTTGTACTCCCACTAACATTTTACATATTTGCATTGGCTTTGGTTGTTGATAGGATGCGTGTATGGTTTCTTGGTTAATTCAACTTTCTGAAGAGCTAAACGAACATAGGTTGCGCGAGCAGTGATAAAAATTATTATATTCAAGGTTGTGGTCTTGATATAAGCACCTGACCCATTAATTACTTACATATGTCAGTATAAACTAAGAATTGTATAGTGTAGATAAGGCAATTCATCCAGTAGACCGGTTTCGTCCTTATTGGGAATTCATCACATACTGGCCAGAATTTGCCGCGGACAGGGCAGAAACCTGGGCGTGTCTGCTTCGTAATCTCATCAAGTACTGGCCAGGGTGGCTCAGTGGTTAGAGCACCAGATTCTGAAGCAGACGTGCCCAGGTTCAAGTCCTGTCTGCAGAAAATTCTGGCCTGTATGTGATGAGATCCCAATAAGGACGAAACCGGTCTACTGGGTGAATTGCCTTTTCTACACTATACAATTTTTAGTTTATACTGCCATATGTAAGTAATTAATGAGTCAGGTGCTTATATCAAGATCACAACCTTGATTATAATGATTCTGAAGAGCTACTTTCTATCTTTTTGAAAACACTGTTCGTGCTGTTCAGATTGTTACGCCTGTCATTGTGACATACTTGGTTTTGTATAATTAAACGATGCGTGGGCGGTGATGACAATTATTTAGGTCAAGGTTGCGATCTTGATATAAACATCAAACCTATTTTAAATGCATTTGTCAGTATCGTTTAAATCAGACAAGGCAATTGCATTTTCTACATTACACTGTGCTTAGTTTATACCGAAAGATGGATATACAATGAATAGTTAATTATATGAGGCACGCAAATTTGAATTAAATAATAATTTTTTTCTTCGCAGAATTTCAAAATGCGTTTTTACGAAATTTGTTATTTTTGTCATACCAGAATTCTTTTATATGCTTAAAAATTTTGTATGCCGAAGCATCAAAAAATATTTCAGGTAAAGTTATATACTGAAAAATCCAAATTAAAATTACATTTCTATATAATTTGTTGTGGAGTAACCCTATACATGCAATCGTGTATTAAGTATTGCGTACCTAGTGACTAATTAGTTAAATTAGGAGTATAAAGCTACGTGATAGTTAACATGGACAAACGGCATAATCTTGAAAACACATGCATTTTGTTCTCACTGGCGACATATCAGGAGGACCAGAGGCTATATTCAAAATATACTCTGACTTATGCGAAGAAATTTGTGATAATTAAAACGTGCAATTTTCTATACGTATATGCATTCTAGCAGTAAAAGTGTCACCTTCAATTTAAGTCCTGAAAAAACAGGACATAAAATCCTATTAAATATTCATAATATGCACCGAGCGTGTAACGAATGGCATTTCTATAATTTAATCAAAACTGCTAATCAAAAACAGTCTGAACATTTGCAAATTTAGCGACAAATTTTACCCTGGCCTATATCATTACCCTTTTAGTAAAAGATAATGAGTGCGAGGCTAAATTGGATTGTGCATACACGATCAGTACTTTTGCTATGAAATGATGCTGATAACAATTCATAAGTGCACAAAATACAGTTAGCTTCATAATGTTCGTAAAATCGCACTTGCAAAAAGTAGATTAATTCTTCAAACTATATAACATTGTGGGCTCCGCCTAGGAGATTGCACGTTGATCGATATAATAGCACGAAGAGTTGGACATAGAAATATACAAACAAACAATTTACCAATAAAATTTAACGATAATTGATTGCGCGGGTGGTAAAAATTCTTTAAATCAAGTTTGCGATCTTGAAGTAAACACCAATCCCATTGCATTTAGCCAGTCGTCGAACAAAATAACAAAACTACCGCCAGCCGCAACGCACTGACGCGTTTCGACCTTCCATGATCATCATCAGAGTACGACAGCAAACTGACTATCGAGGATCAAACCGCATTGAATATATATGGAAATCAAATTTAGATATGCGGCTCTCACCTCTAGCAGTCTTGCATACATTGAACTTGACTGGAAAACAATATACCATGCTGTTTAACTAGGTTCATTCCAACTCTATCGATGCTCATGCCATTATATAATGCTAAAACTTCTCATTATTGGTGGTAATAAGTGGCTGGCAGAGCGCATTTCATAATTGAATAGAAATTGAGCAGCCGACAGATTTAGTCATCTAAAATGTATGCGATACTATTAGGATTAGGAATCGCATATCCTTATATGGTTACCTTGTTTATGCATTGCTGTTGATTCTCACTAGTCAATTTGTCGTGTACTCTCATAATGGCCAATAAAAATTGCAGCATATCTTTAGACGCGACTTAACATAGTTTTGTTATGTAGTGTAAATGAATGCATGAAACGGGATTTTTATATATCTTAAGTAGTCAAATTTGATTAAAGGAGATACTGTCCGCACCTGTGAATTTAGTCAGGTTTCACTTGTATAAAAGTTAATAAATCCTCCTATATTGACTATATATTATTTTAGATTTTTCTAATCTATGTAAGATTTGCGCAATAACCTTCATTATTAATTTATATGTCCTTGGAATTTGCGTTGGCTGCGTGTATTACAGAAAATGATCTTATTATTTTGATATAAAACATTTGGTGGGCCCTTTTGTCTATCTATACCGTTTGAATCAAATTTTGAAGATATTAATAAGACGTTTTAAATGGGTAAAAAATAAAAGAAGTTTAGTCAAATACAACACAGGTTTCACCGCATTAATCCAGAAATGTATATAACTCTAGATTTTTAAATCAAATGATGAATACACGTCTGCTATTGCGCAACACATCATCGCAACATCGCACGTATGTTCTCCAGACGTAGCATTCAAAATTATTACTAAATGTATTAAAAAAGGGAGCTAGCCACATACGAAGCCTTATGGATAAACAAATTGCAGCCGGATTTATGCATGCAGAAGAAGCATGTTCAGGCATTGAGCTTGAACTGGAGGTAACGTATGCAACTGATTGGTTTCCGTTATTCACACTCTCTCTATGTTCACATATTTCCGAAATGTTCACTAAATAAAATGTTGAAGCAGGAAGGTATTGGTAAATTTGAAGAAATATAATTACTTACATGCATCAGCTCTAATTTACACTCAACACCTTTAGATGTTTTCTCTGCTTGTGCAAATTTACGTTATAGAATTTTAACTTATTTTTATTTTCAATATTATTAATATGTTAAGAAATTTTGGTGAACATATGTACGAGATTTTAGTAACAACTTACAAAATATCGGACTTCTAGTCAGCATTCGATTGTGCGCCAATTTTTATAAAATGTTGGTATGGCTTAATCACATTCGACAGATTGAGTATACATAACTGTTGATATGATATTATCTGGCAGCTTCTCAAGATTAGTCTGAAGCGCCGAAGGACGTTTGGTTCATATCATACACCGAATCCATAACGTCATGCATATAAATATTATGCCATCTAGTAGCTTCTAAATTGAAAAAATTCAAAAAGCAGAAATCCATTAAAATTAGTGACTTCATGTGCTTAGTTACTTTTCCGCATTATTTTAGGGTACCTTATGTGATGTTGACTATTTTTATATCTAAGCATAAATGCTACAATTAAGTAAAAATATTTTTCATATTTTACAAAACACAGACTTCAATAATAGACATTCAGCTTCATATTGTTATTAAACTAATGGCCTGTAAGAGAAATAAAAAAAGACGGCTCAATTTGGTATAAAACATTCCGCCGCATTAAACGAACATTGGTTGCGCGGGCGGTGATAACAATTATTATAATCAAGGTCAGGTGCTTATATTAAGACTGCAATCTGGATTATAATAATTCTGTCACATTATCATGCACAAATATTTCGAGGCATTTTATTGCCTGGCTTTGTATCAATAACTTGTTTTATTATTGGTAAGCATATCATAATTATGTTCCTCTAATTTTAATAGCTAGGACTTGAATCAGAAATTGTAATCCATACGCGAAAAAACATATAGCACCTTTGAGAATCGTAAAACATACCTACATGTTGTTGATAAAATCTTATTAGTACGAATAAAATCATTTTATTTTGATCTTATTTTACGTTAAAATTTTATGTAGTGAATTTTCATTACAAAATTTACGCACCAAATAGCATAAATATTACGAATAATTTATTATCATTATAATGTATTTAAAAAAACAAACATTATTAAAATTATTCTTTATGTATTATCTTTAGCATTTACAAGTTGAGCAACACTTTGTTTCACTGAAATTGATAGCGATATATAATTAAACGAACGTTGGTTGCGCGGGTGGTGATAACAAGTATTATAATCAAGGTTGCGGTCTTGATATAAATACCTGACCCATTAATTACTTACATATGTCTACTGGATGAATTGCCTCTTCTACACTATACAATTCTTAGTTTATACTGACATATGTTAATTAATTAATGGGTTAGGTGTTTATATCAAGACCGCAACCTTGATAATAATAATTGTTATCACCACCCGCGCAACCAATGTTCGTTTAATTATATAAATGTTCATTTCAATACCATTTCCCCATGTAAAGTGGTGTCTGTTCAGTAATGACAAATTGGGCATGGTCAGTTGGAACTTTGGGTCTAAATGGATGCCATATGAGCTCCACCTAAAGGAAAAATTGACTAACCAAGTTACATTAGTTAGTATTTAACTGAAAATTGTGTGTAGTGTAGTGTGCGGCAGGATAGCTCAGTGGTTAGAGCACCAGATTCCGAAGCAGACGTACCCAGGTTCGTATCCTGTCAACGGCAAATTCTGGCCAGTACTTGATGAGTTCCCAATAAGGACGAAACCGGTCTACTGGATGAATTGCCTTTTCTACACTATACAATTCTTAGTTTATACTGACATATGTAAATAATTAATGGGTCAGGTGTTTATTTCAAGACCGCAACCTTGATAATAATAATGCCTGTTACCTTCCTTGCTTTTTTCATTGAAATGAATGGCAAAATTAACTACGTATTTAAATCTTTAATTTGAGCAAAATAATTAAAAATTAATTTGACTGTAATTTATTGCTTATTATCTTTTCATAATTAATAAACTATGTTCATTTGTCGTAAATGTTTAAAGAAAAGTTTTGCAATTAAAATATTGAGACCAACTTATTTGTTTTTTCATCCAAAATTTGCTCGTGAAAATGCATGTAATTATAACACAGGGAGCATATTCGATTTTGGGGTAGTTAGTGATGTAGAACTTGGTATGTTTTTATATTGAAGCTCAATATAACACTAATTATATATGTCGAAACGATGAAATCTGGTTGCTTCTCGGTAAATCTAAGACCAAACCAGCTGAATGCGTAAAGTTGCTGCGCATAGGTCAACTACGCAAAATAATCCTTATATAAAGTGCTATAAACTCATTTGACTTTCTTTAAGTCAAGTTCGCGAGCTTGAAGTAAACACCAATCCCATTGTATT
Organism: Eudiplozoon nipponicum; assembly: GCA_029291075.1. Taxonomy (NCBI): domain Eukaryota; kingdom Metazoa; phylum Platyhelminthes; class Monogenea; order Mazocraeidea; family Diplozoidae; genus Eudiplozoon; species Eudiplozoon nipponicum. The sequence goes on from JAQBSW010004729.1 coordinate 39,087, forward strand.
TAACCAGTCGTCGAACAACATAACAAAACTACCGCCAGCTGCAACACACTTTGGTTTTGGCATAACTGAAAATACCTTGTTAAAGAGATATAATCTCATTGGTTTTTTTGTAAAACTATAATTTTATTATTTATTTAACGAAATTATTACAAAATAATTTAAATGTTCTACTAATCATTCCTTCATTTAACCTTAATTAAGAGCTATTCAGTCTCCACTTTTTCGTTTTTATAAACATATTTTATACATTTGATTTTTTTGACAAGCTATTAATTCATAATTTAACAAGTGAAGCCTTAATTTTCCGTTCAGATCCACCTATAAATTTTAGGTAATTTTCTATTTGTTATATTGATGAAATTGTCTTTCAGAATAAAATTTGACTTTGACTTTGTAATTCATATCCGACCTCACTTAAAGTTATAATTAATTTTCTGTTAAAATTTGCTCTTTATTATGATACTCACTAAATGGCTATTCATTCATATAACAGTTAAATACTGTTTATTGCGGAGAACTAATATATATGTAAGTATGTATTAGATGTTGCGAACCTAGTAAAAAACTAGTTCAGTTGTGACCAGAAGGATAAACCAAAGGCAGTATGAACGGAAAGTATAATCTCATGCACATTCGTTTCGTACTTACTGGTGACTCATCAGTAGGAGCCGGTATTACGCCCTTCAACCACAATATATTTAGGTGAGGAATGTGGGATAATAGGACGGTACAATCTCCCAGAAGAATGTTTAAACTTGAAGTAGTGAAGCTAACATTATATAAAGTCGCGACAATGCGACTTCAATGCTAACTCACACTATATAATACATATACCGAGTTTGTAAAGGATACAAACACTATGGCTATTGGATTAGAAACCGATACGAAAATTTTAGTACCGAAAAGGTACATGGTACTAACACAATGTTTGCCGATTCGGTACATGGTACTAACACTATGGTTGCCGAGTCGGTACATGGTACTAACACTATGGTTGCCGAGTCGGTACATGGTACTAACATGATGGATATCAATTTATGCTATAGTACACCGATATTGAGAATTACAACTATTTCTGAACACCTGTTACTCCAGTAAATCAATACACTCTGGCCTTGATCGATATCAGTTATCACATTTCGCGGTAAGCATGACATCATTCAATTCAATATATAACAGTTAAATACTGTTTGTTGCGGAGAACTAATATATATGCAAGTATGTATTGGGTGTTGCGAACCTAGTAAAAAATTAGTTTAGTTGTGACCAGAAGGATAAACCAAAGACAGCATGAACGGAAAGTATAATCTCATGCACATTTGTTTCGTGCTTACTGGCGACTCATCAGTAGGAACTGGTATTACGCCCTTTAAACACTATATATTTTGGTCAAGTATGTGCCGTTCTATTATCCCACATTCTTGACCAAAATATATAGTGTTTAAAGGTCGTAATACCGGCTCCTTCTGATGATTCGCCAGTAAGCACGTAACGAATGTGCATGAGATTATAATTTCCGTTCATGCTGCCTTTGGTTTATCCCTCTGGTCACAATTGAACTAATTTGTTACTAGGTTCGCAACACCTAATACATACTTGTATTCATTCATATGTTTAACAATACTCAATATTTAGGTATATCCTATTGTTATATTGAAAGTATAGACTCTTGATTGGATTTCGGTTTCTAGCATAATTAATTAATATTTAATGTTGCTGACAACATCTCCATTTCTATTTGTCCTTCTGTTGCATATGTACATCTCGTTAAATTGCATAATTTCTAACAAATTATAAAGCAAAAATTCGATTAAGCGTCCGAAAGTCTTGGTTATTTAAGTATCTGCATCAAAATGTCAATACAAACACATAAACACATGAATGCGTATTATATATATATGTTCATTGTACCATTCCTGTGTGCAAAAACAAAAAGAAATTTTATCAGATATAAGAAACTTTTCTTTCGCATAGTCTCCTCAAATATCTACTAATGAACATATCTTTATATATAAATTGGAAAGCAAAACAAGATAGAAATATGTGAACAAAGAGAGAGTGTGAAAAAGGAGACCAATCAATCATGCGTCACATCCAGTTCAATCTCAATGATCGAACGTGCTTTTTCTGCTTGCATAAATCCGGATAAACAAATTGCAGCCGGATTTATGCAAGCAGAAGAAGTACGTACAAGCATTGAGCTTGAACTGGATGTGACGCACGCAATTGATTGGTTTCCGTTTTTCACACTCTCTCTATGTTCACATATTTCTATCTTGTTTTGCTTTCCAATTTATATATAAAGATATGTTAATTAGTAGATATTTGAGGAGATTTTGCGAAAGAAACGTTTCTTATATCTGAGAGAATTTCTTTTTTTTTGCACACAGGAAGGGTACAATGAATTTTGTTAAAGCTCGCATTTCAAAAAAATATATATGTATATTTAACGGATCTTCTCTAGCTTAGAAGGTTGTCATCAATTCGAACAAGCCTTCCTCCGTATGAAAGACTAATTGCTAATTGTTCATTTTAGCCTATTAAATGTGCTACATCGATTAGCTAAATTAATTAACCCCGAGAAATAAAAACAGAATATATGGCAAGTATAACGTGCATTGCGATACCTAGAACAGTTACTGATGATATATCAAACTTGCATTGTAACATTAGGACGACCAAATACTATCAATAACCAAATATAAATCACGTTGATGACAAACTGATTATTCGTGCACTATAAAAGTCATATTAATTTTATTTTGGTAATTTATGAAAAGTAGCGCTTTAAACTGTTCAACAAATAATATCTTGATATTGAACAATAAGTAATCTTAAGATTACACAAAATTAAAAAAAGAAGTTCAGCATTTGAAGAGCAAGTTACAATAACAAACAAACAGGATCAGATGCTGATAGCAAGTAACGATTATTAAAAATATCCAACGTCCGAATCAAACAATTGATCCGTGGTCATGACGAATAATTCAAAAACAACTTGTTAATATATGTCGATTTTCTGTCTAATTCATGCTATGCAAATGTGCGAAGTTATTCCATATTTCAAAAGTCGAATTGTTAAATTGTGTCAACGATACATATATAATAATCGACAGACGAACACGCACAAGAATTAAAATGATTTGAGAGATTTCCCAGTTATGCATATTAAATTCTAATTCTGAAATTACCATTGTAACCTTACAGAGTGCTGGCCTATATATATATATATATATATATATATATATATATATATATATATATATATATATATATATATATAATGAAACTAATGTCCAATGATCATTCACTATTAAGGAAAAACACATTAAATACATAAACGTATATTTAGTTTTGAATTATTTGGATTTAATTGTGCCAAATTATTTCATTTAAGCCTGACTACACAAACGCTAAGGTTACACGCGATGCATACTTGATTTTCTAAATGAATGAATGAATGATTCTTGATATGTCTGTTTTTGTTACTTGTTCTATGGTTGCATGACATCTAATTATTCGTTTTTTTATGAGGTAGTCCTTTATCCAGACTCACCATGCCGCCTGTTCAGGGAAAAAACTCATGTTTGTATCTCGTGCATTTAGTTGCTCTTGTTAAATTATTCAGTTCTGCATTGCCCGTGCACGAATATTTGGCGACAAGGTTGCTGAGTCTGTTATTTGTCAATTCGTGAGCCTTGCCTTCTTTCACTAAACGTCTATTTGTTGTCTGAAATTCTGCCTACCTGAAAATTTTAATGTCACGTTTTGCTAATAGTACAATTGGTGACGTTTTTGCATGTAGAGTTACATGTGTTTTCAGAATGCACGGATTGCATTAACTTACTTACTGTCTGTCGATTTCTAACTTGTGCCGATGTAATTTTCAGAAATTCAAAGATGGTTCAAGTTAAATACTGTTTTTTTCAGCAATGTTGTCTGATATGCAGTGTCATATATGCCTTATAATCCATCCTACATTGATTTGTGAAGTAAAATGAAATGAACTGCGCTTGGATAAAAACTCGGCAATTTCGTATTTAACGGATATTGCTACTGCTCCCCTGATGAACGTTTGGCGCGGATGTTAGCGGATTTCGTAGATTAGCTGATTTTAAATTTGGTTAATTTCCATGCTGCTGCGCATAAAAAATAAATAAAGATGGGCAGAGCAAAATACCACATACAGATATTCTGCGGAGCAAGTCAATTACAGGGAATGGCAATAAAACAGAAGCAGTACGATGTCAACGAAATGGCCAATTTGACAATGCAGAAAAATTTACCCAACAAGCAAATACATCTGCTCGAGATGCAAAGGCAAAAACGTTATGCAAAACCACGTTGGGCTACTTTGCATTAGGCATTGCGAGCCCAGTACATAATTAGTTTGAAGAGGACCAGAAAGAAATGCCAGAGTCAACATGAACAAACGCTATCATCTTGTGTTCACATGCGATTCGCGCCTCCTGGCGACCCATCAGTAGGAGCCGGTACCACACCCTATAACCACTATACATTTGGTTAAGAAATTTGGAACAGTTTAACATTGCATTCTCCGATAAGTTTAGGAATTTAAGCTGTAATAGAGTTAATTTCATACAATGTGTTCAAAATTGCGAATTCACTATACACTCACTATACAAGACATATCTCATAACTATTACTTTTTTGTGATTGTTGATATGGACTAAGACCAAAATGTAAGGTTTTGCTAGAGTAGAAGACGTTCCGAATGGTTGTGTTTCTTAATTTTGATTAAATTTTGCTGATTTCGAGAACCATAGTTTGATATCCTACACGGTCTCGGAATTTATTATGCATATTGAGTTGGCTTTGAAGTCGCGTTGCCGAAGAATTTATATGAAATCAACTCAACTACTATTTTTAAAACACTTTCATGTAGGGGATTTCACTATTCAACTGTCCTCAATATCTTGACCAAATATATAATAAGTTTTAGGCGTAATGCTGACTCCCATTGATCAAGCGCCATTAAAGGCAAAACACAGTGTTCGTGAGATTAAGCCTTACGTTCATACTGACTTTGGCCTATCATTCAGATCAAATTTAAACTATTGTCTATCTAGGTACGCAATACAATAAAGCAAAATTGCCTATGTATTAGGTGGGCACAACTAAGAATTTGTATGTATTAGACGGTAAGCTGAGCCTAGATTAGTGCACAGATGTCATTTAACAGGAAATTATGTAACGATGCTTTACACATTGAAGTTCTGAAAAACTCAAGAAGCCAAATCGACGCGCACATAAAGAATATATAATACTCAACAACATTTTATTTATTACACAGGAAAGGTATGCATACGTGTCGAGCAATTTAAATGTTTGTGTAACTAAACCTCCAAAATATATTTCGGATCAATCAAAATAAAAAAATCTAAACAGAACAATATAGGAAAAAGTAATTTCTGAGTTGTAGCTGAGCAATAAGTAGCTTTTTTTTAAAAGTGGAATTGGCACACCTAGTAAATTAAAGATGGTTTCAATTTTGTTAGCCTAAAAAAATAATTAAACGAACATTGATTGCGCTGGCGGTGATAACAATTATTGTATTCATAGGAGAGTCTTGATATAGATCTGGACCTATATGTTAACTAAGATTATAGTAGAAGATAATTATCTATAGAGTCGGTTTTTTCCTGTTAGAACCTCCACCGCGTACCGGCTAAAACTGCCGTGGCCAGTAATAATGATGAGGTCCCAATAAGGACGAAACCGGTCTACTGGATGAATCTGTCTTTCTGCACTATACAATTTTAGTTTATACTGACATATGTAAGTAATTAATGGGTCAGGTGCTTATATCAAGCCTAAAATATGTTTGAAAGATAATTGATTATCTCTGGTTTCGTGGATTAAAGTCGGATTTTTTTCATTTTTAAGTATGCGTTACGAACACGATTGTTGTTTTTTTCTCTGTTGGCTTTTATGAGAAAGAGCAAGATAGAAAATGTTTTGTATGTAGCATTAAACCATATATATATATATATAATATAGAATGTCTTGATTTATTTTTTCCTATTGCAGCTTTATAAGATAGTGCTCAATACTATTTCATAGTCAACAGCAATAAACCATACAAAAAAGAAAACAACTCGCAAACACACACATATACACACAAACGTATATTTAAAATTGAATATCATCAGCTTATTCTATAAAACGAGTTGGTTCGTCTCGAAGCATTTTGAGCAGTTATTACATTTGTAAAAATGTTCACTATTGATGCATTTGATAAAAGCGTGTTGATTAATATAAATTATTTTAAGAAGTTGTTTCAAGCAAACATTGATAGCGTGGGTGGAGACAACAATTGTATAAATCAAGATGATGAGATTGATATAAACTCGAATTCGATTATAGATACTTTTGTCAGTAAAAACTAAGCATTGTAAAAGGAAGCAAATGCATTTCATCCAGAAGACCGTGTTGGTCCTTATTCGGAACTTTTCATGTACTGTTTAGAATTTGTCGCAGACGGGATTCCAATCTGGACACGTCTATTTCGGAATCTGTTGCTCTAACCGCCGAGCCACCTGTCACATACTACACTCAATTTTTAGTTACATATTAACTGACGTTCCTTGGTTAGATTTTTTAACGTGTAACATTTAAACCTAAGATTTCCAACAAACCACACTTAAACTGCTGTTATACAGCAGGCACCACACTACATGGGGACGTGGTAATGAATTAAACATTTATATAATTAAATGAATATTGATTGCGCGAGTGGTAATAATAATTGCATAAATCAAAGCTACGTGGTTGATAAAAACACGAGTTTAATTATGTATACATTTGAAAGTATAAACAAAGGATTTTATAAGGTAGCATAGAAAATTCATCCATAAGATCGGTTGCGCCATTATAGAGTACTTAGATTATACTAACAGATTTAATTATAATGGGATAAGTGTGTATATCTAGATCAATACATTGATTTCTGCATTTGTTGTTACCTCCCGCGTATTTAATAATTGGTTTATTATGTAAATCTTTAATTCAATATTACTTCGCATGTAGAGTTTTGGCTCTTCTACAATGGGAGATTGGGGTTTGCTTTTTTTAACTCTAGAACTAGAGAGGCAAATCAAGGGATCTTCCTGAAATAAAGACTAGCACTAAATTTACTTAGTATACAAATAAATATTTTGTGTAATGCGCGGCAGTGTGACTGAATGGTTAGAGTTGAAAATTTTAATGCAGACGTGCTCACGTGCTGAACCCGTCGGCGACCAATTCTGGACAGTGCGTAAATAGTTCCCAATAATGACGAAACCGGTCCACTGGATGAATTTCATTTCCTACATTATACAAGGATTAGTTTATACGGAAAAATGTATATAGAATGAGATTGAAGTTTATGTCAACCCGGTAGCCTAGATTTAAATATAATTATTTGTATTTTAATTAAAATATTTATTTGTATTTATAAAACATTCGAGTAGTCTTTGTTGATATCTAAATGTTAATGGTACTCTGCATTATTTAGAAACAAATATATCATTGTAGAAATTACGAATAACCTTTCCTTAAATTCAGGAGATTGAAAGATAAATTAAATGAAAAAACTTATGCGCTTATTCGTTCTTATCTTTGTTTAAACAAACATTATTAATACTGTAGTTTACAAAATGGATAATACACCAAACCACCGTCGTCTGAAGAGCAATCGATATTCTATAACATCGTTTCACTTATTCTGAATAAATTTTCATATTTTGCCATTTATCTCTGAAAGACTTGTGCAGGTAGCATACTATTACTCGGTAAACAACAATATAGTTTATCAATTTGAACAGTAGTCTGGTAGCATTTACAATGTACTATCAATAGTAGCTACAATTCAATAATATTAGTAGGAACCGGTAATCTTTACCATGTGAGCCACCGAGTCAAATTGTTTTTTTGTTAATTTTTATGAGGAGTTTATGGGTTTATCATTAAATCATCATATAAAGGCATATATTCAATAAATTAAACAAATGACAATCTATATAGCTTTCTTATTAACATTTAAATGACTGGTAAAATTTTATCCACTGAAATCAAGGCCTACTTACCATATTATGAGTAAAAAGGTTTCATTCAAAATGTGCACGCGTTTTGTGCTTAGTGGAAACTCATTGCAGTTTTTCGCACTTGGCCCTAAGCGCAATAATAAATCTGTCCAGAATTGTCGGACAATGTCGTTGTTTACTAGTTCCTTTTTTCAGAGGTGTGAAACACACGCGTTAATATTATAGAAAATTATGTTGATGTTGGCAAAGGCATAGTATTGTAATCCTAATTTAATTAACCTTTCAATACATGAACTTTTTTTTAAATTAAACATTCACAATATTTTTACTTCATTGCAAACAAATATTCTTAAATAGCATCTCAACCATTGGTTGCGTGGGTGGTGATAACAATTAATTTTAATCAAGTTTGCGATTTTGATATAAACACCCACCCATTATGTACGGACATTTTCAGTATAAACTAAGTATTGTTTAATGTGAAGAAGCAATTGATCCCGAAGACCGGTTTCGTCCAGAATTTTGCCGCGAACAGGGCTCAAACCTCGGCACAACATCTTCTTCGGAATCTGGTGATCAATCGAATGAGCCACTCTGCCGCAAAATACGCACAACTTTCATTAACCTACTAGCTATTTTTCTTTTAGGCGGAACCCCTATATAACATCCCATTAGCTATAAAGTTTCAACTAACATGACAGTTTGGGAGCTGTTTGTTGAAACTTTAAAGCTAAAGTTATGCTGTATAGGCTTCATCTTAAAGAAAGTCTAACCAAGGAAAATTAGTTTGTAAATAACTGAAAATTTTGTTTGATATGCAGCAAGGTGGCCCATTGGTTAGAGCACCAGACTACGAAGCAGACGTGGCCAGGTTCGAGCCCTGTCCGCGGCAAAACCTTGACAGCACGTGATAAGTTCCCATTAAAGACGAAACCGGTCTACAGTGTATGTATCTAATTGGTCAGGTGCTTATATCAATATCGCAACCTTGATTAAAAGTAATATGCCTAATTGTTCTAAATATTAAAAAAATAAATTACGGAAATAGTTTTAATCCATTAAAGAAAATAAAAAGAGTTATATTAATGTAATGGCTATCTAAACTTAATGTCAGCACATTTAAATTATTGATGAAATTATTTATTTACTAATGTAGAATCGCGTGCTATTTATGCTATTTTAATTCAACCATATTGCTCTTGTTTAAAACACAATTTTAATGGCTTTCGGTTCCTCCTTTTTATTGCATATTTGTCTTCTGTAGAATTCCATTTGTCGTGGGCGGAATGTATATTTTTGATTGCAATATCCGTTCACTATCTATAGAAAGTTATTATAAAAGTTTAAACAGTTAAAGTTGATAGCATGTTCAACACCTGAAATGCCTTACAAAATATACATTCTGCTTGCTTTGTTTTTCGTACGACCATTTATAATGACTGTGAAATCTTTTTTACGCAGTGTTTCCTTCAATGTTCAAGCCACCGCAATTAACGTCCTTGGTTAGCTGATTAGTATATGGTATTGAACACCTCGCAGGACATTTCGATTTCATATTTCAGAAATCATTATTAGGTTCATAATATAAAAGCGCATATATATATATATATATATATATATATATATATGAGCATATATATGAAAATGTATTTGTTACGTTTGTTTATGTACATGTGACTGAATAGTTATTTAATTCATTAAATAAATTTTGATACAAATCTTAAAAGATTAAATTAACTATAAACATGTAAATAAATCAGTATAAACGAATTTTTGTCAACATCATTCTCTCCTATGCCTATGGTGCACAACTTTGCTATCCTGAGGTTCGTTTGAATTCTCTAAACATGGAATTTAAACATCATGTAAGGGTTCGCAGTGCTAAAGATGAGAGTTCGACGGATAGAGTACGGAACAGCATGTATGGAAGATTTTGATTATCAGAGCAGCGATTCGAGCTACTGAAGTTAGACTTGAACTGAATTAATCACACATTGATAGCCCGGATGGTGATAAAAATGCTTAAATCAAGTTTTCGAACTTGATATAAACACCGTCAGTCTCGCATACTGCTGCGTTAAAAAGCTTCAATGATCATCAGCACAGCGTGACGGCAATCTTATTAGCGTGGATAAAACTGCAGTGCATATTCCGAGTCTGTAAAGGATACTAACACTATGGCTATTGTGTTAGTAACCGATACCAACATTATAGTACCGAAAAGGTACATGGTACTAACATGATGGATATCAATGTATGCTATAGTTCACCGAAATTGAGAATTACAACAATTTCTGAATACCTGTTACTCCAGTAAATCCATACACTCTGGCCTTGATCGATATCAGTTATCATATTTCGCGGTAAGCATGACATCATTCAATTCAATATATAACAGTTAAATACTGTTTGTTGCGGAGAACTAATATGTATGCAAGTATGTATTAGGTGTTGCGAACCTAGTAACAAATTAGTTCAGTTGTGACCAGAAGGATAAACCAAAGACAGCATGAACGGAAAGTATAATCTCATGCACATTCGTTTCGTGCTTACTGGCGACTCATCAATAGGAGCCGGTATTACGCCCTTTAACCACTATATATTTGGTCGAAGAATGTGGGATAATAGGACGGTACAATCTCCTAGACGAATGTGTAAACCTGCAATAGTGAAGCTAACATCATATAAAGTCTACCACAATGCGACTTCAACGCTAACTCACACTATATAATACGTATACCGAGTCTTTAAAGGATACTAACACTATGGCTATTGTGTCAGAAACCGATACAAACATTAAAGTACTGAAAAGGTACAGGTTACTAACACTATGGTTGCCGAGTCGGTACATGTTACCAACATGATTGATATCAATGTAAGCTATAGTTCACCGAAATTGAGAATTACAACTATTTATGAATACCTGTTACTCCAGTAAATCCATACACTCTGGCCTTGATCGGTATCAGTTATCACATTTCGCGGTAAGCATGATATCAGTCAATTAAATATATTACAGTTAAATACTATTTGTATTGTAATCTTCTTATAGGTTGTTCTTTTTAATTATCAGCGAAAAGAACAACAAATTTGCTTCACGTAATTGACGTGGATATTTGTTTTAAGGTCATACGCTCGTCTTGTTCTGTAAACCGTGAAAATCAGCGTATCCTGGTAAGCTTATTAATATGATATATAAATTGCAAGTAATTTAATAATATTATGGCTGGTTTACTAAATATTGATGAATCAGAGCAGTTAGCTAGTGGACTTAATGATTGTAGCTTAAAAGATAGTTCAGAGGAACTTAAGTGTTCCAAATCAGATGATCATACCGCATATATGGATTTTCCGGGCCTGGCATCCCAGAGACTCTCTTATGGTAGTGACCAAAGGGCCTCTATATATTAGGTGTTGCAAACCTAATAACAAATTAGTTCAGTTGTGACCAGAAAAATAAACCAAAGACAACATGTTAAATACCGTTTTTTGCGGAGAACTAATATATATGCAAGTATGTGTTAGGTGTTTGCAACCTAGTAACAAATTAGTTTAGTTGTGACCAGAAGGATAAACCAAAGGCAGCATGAAGGGAATGTATAATATCATGCACGTATGTATTAGGTGTTTGCAACCTAGTAACAAATTAGTTCAGTTGTGACCAGAAGGATAAACCAAAGGCAGCATGAAGGGAATGTATAATATCATGCACGTATGTATTAGGTGTTGCGAACCTAGTAACAAATTAGTTCAGTTGTGACAAGAAGGATAAACCAAAGACAGCATGAACAGAAAGTATAATCTCATGCGCATTTGTTTCGTGCTTACTGGCGACTCATCGGTCACAACTGAACTAATTTGTTACTAGGTTCGCAACACCTAATACATGCGGACATCAACTGTTTTTTATTTTCGCAATACAATTATGTAATCATTGATTGCGCAGATGGTATTAACAATACTTTAAATCAAGCTTGCGAGCTACAAATAACATCAATCTCATTGCATTAAGCCAGTCTTCGAACAACACAGGTAAACTGCCGTCCGTCATTCGTACTGTCGCTTTAAAACCTTCTATGATCATCATCAGAGCGTGATGGCAATCTGTCTAGCGACGTTCAAACTGCAATGCATATATAAGTTATGAAAAATCGGATATGCGTTTCGCACCTCTAGTGATCTCACGTAAATTGCACGTGATTGGAAATTTTCGCTTCACAATTTCCATGTATTCACGACATATGCAGTCACCACATGTGTATAAATTATAAAATTACGCAATCGTTGATTGTGCAAGGTGGTAGTAACATTTATTCATAGGATGATTTCAAACAGTCTAATCGCCAATGAAACTGCTTTCGACCTGTTCGACAAAGAAGTATAACTACTGTCAGTCACAGGTACTGCGACGTTTAAATCCTCTATGATCATCATCAGGGCGAAGGAGCAAACAGTCTAACGGGGAACACACACAACGCATATATGAATAAAGCAATTTCCAATATGTGGCTCTCATATAGAATGGTCTTGTATACATTGCAGTTGACTGGAAATATCAGTTGCACAATTTTTATGCAGTTGCAAATTTTAACTATTTTCAGCATTCGCAACATGCTCATGAGTCATACAACTAAACACCTATTGATTACGTGGTGCTATTTTGGAGACTCATTCATAATTAGTTTACATATTTTAACCATTTCAACTGTCGCGATTAATAATAGTTACACCCAGGCTGCTATATTCAAATGAAAAAAGTGCCAAAAATGCTAATAAACATTTATGGGACTGAGGAAATAAACCGACAAGGGCATCCAAAATAGTTACCACGAACGAATCAACTGGGACAAATCGTGTTATATTCAATGAAAATGTTACGTTATTTAAAAAAATGTCAATTTTAGAATTTATTTCATTCTTTTAAACAAAATGCTCTTCAGCATCTATTCTTATTCCGACGAAAATGTTTACCAAATCTCACCGAGATGGATGTTCTTGCAGTTTAGATAAAATTCAACCATCTCTCTGGACAGTCTTGTCATATTTAAGGCAGTTTATTTATAAGGCATAAAAGCAGAGATGCATGTACCTACATGCAATGAATGAAAACGATTCACAATTCTATAGCATTACTTAGTTTGAGAGAAAGCAAAACTACATCCAGTCTTGAGTAAGATTTTTGAATTTATATGTTTAGTTCAAAGCCAGTTGGATCACCTGATTTTTCCTTTTAGTCTATCTTTTATCATATAGGTTCATTTCCTTTCACTGTCAGTACTTTTGGCTCAATTCAGATGGAACGTCTGTCTCCCAGTTTCCATGTCATTGTCAAGAAAAAATGGGTGATTTATCTCATGGATTTGTAGACCTTAACACAAAAAGTTTATGGCTTATATAGCCAAAATGTATAACTGGCCTGGAAACATGCCAGGCTGTTTCTACATCAACTGTTACACTTTTCAAGTGGAAAGAACTGTTCACATAGCGGTATATACGATAAAAATGCAGTCAAAGAATTTTCAGACAAGAAAACGTAATTAAATAGTTTCTAAATCAATTATCCTCCAACAGCATCTAGCTGGTCTAAATTAATTCATGAATTAATTAAAATAGCACGCAAGATACACACAGTAAGTCCAAAAGTTCAAACAGTAGAAACATAACTAAACACATAAAGATGATGAAAAATAAACTAGGCAGTCAACTCTGTCGCATCTTATTCATTCCCTATTTACTTTATAATGCCAATTAATATTTTAATAATTCGTTAAAAATAGAAAATTGAATAAAAGATTTTGACGGCAAGCCGCTTTAATTAGAAGCACAATGCATTTCTTTACATTTACCTTTGGTGTTATTAAGAATCAAATTTAATCTCTATCTAATACATTGTATTTTGTTTCATATATTTCACAAATAAAATAGTTCGAAGTTAAACAATCATTGTTTGTGCGTTTGTTAATAAAAAATCCTTCAATTAAATTTGCGAGCTGGATATAAACATCTATCCACTATTATCGAGGCAGTTGCACAAATTAATGTGTCATGTTTTGCGACATGTGAGATACAATGGGATTGGTGTTTATATCAAGTCCGCAAACATTTTTTAGTACCTAATCAGTATACTGTGTAGTTATAATGTCCGATTGTAAAAAAAATAAATTCAGTAGAATTTCTAACTGAACCAGTTGACGCAAAGTAACAAATTGTTGCAATACACAATCAACTTATACACAAAAATTCCACTTCAACCGTGGCGAATTTTTGTGTGTTGTTAGAAGCAAGAAAAATGAAAAAAATGTTGTGAAACACAGAAGCTTGTAAATTTAAATTGTGTATTTTGGCTACCTTCACCCACGCAATCAAGAGCTCTGTTATTGTTTTACTCATGTACATTTTACGCAAGCGGAAAATATGATATTTTTCTGACTACACGGAAATTTTACGTACAATATTTCCACTCAAATATAATGTATGCAAAATTTCTAGTGGGTGAGATGCGCATATCTTATATGTGTTGTGGTTTGATCTTCGTTAGTCAGTTTACTATTCTGCTCTGTTCATAACGATGGAAATTAGACACTATTCAGTACGTGTGACCGTTGGTAATTTTTTTATGTTGTGCTTTTGTAGATTTGAAGCTCTAAAAGTTTATTATAATAACCACTGATGATGTTATTTACGACATTCGATATTCGAAGCTGATGAAATATATATGGGTCCGTATATTTCCATATTTTAAAAAAAGTTTTTTTGTTGTTTAAAATTTAAACATATATCTTATTTCTTTAAATCAAGTGTATGAGCTGCAAATAAACACCAGTATCGTTGTATTTAACCAGTCGTTGTACAACCAATACGTTGCAGAGAAAGTGAATCAATTTTGAAAATAGTTTAAACTTCGCACAAAACAAGATATGATTCATATTAGAAATGCAACCACACCAATTTGAATGGAATCAGCAGAGCTTCTGTTTTAATTTCGTTTGCGGTCGATATTCGCGGCTAGCTTAGTGTATGCATTCATGGTGGTTTAATTCCTGTTTGTCTGTTGACGGCATGTTCTGATTATAACCATGAAATCTGAAAGTAGTTTATTCCTTCTGCTGATGTTTAAAATAAATTGGTGTCTAAACCAAATGAGAAAGTTAATTAAAAAGACATCTCAAGGCAACACCAATCGCGAGTTGATTGTTTAATTGTAATCTTATGTATGTGGTTTTTATTATGCATTCAAATAAAGTAAAAAGCCGAGAAAATGAAATGGCATGTAAATATCGATACAAAACAACCCGATAATCAGATAGATATGGAAGGCTGCCAATGCATCTCTAAATGCGACCGCAGTAGATTATTCAAGGTAATCAGAGAATCAGTTCACATAAAATTCAGGAGTTACCTTTTGAATGTATTAGTAGTTGAAAAATCGCCAGGCCAAATATTCAATGGGGCGTTTTTCATTTGCAGGAAAAGAAGAGATTATTTGGATAAATAAAATATTCAAAGTAAGAAATGAAAATTTTAATAAAACAGCTACCATAGTCCATCCATGACTTTCACATTTTTACTTCACAAAACTAACTGTTTTAGATGATACTTTGAATTCGCTTGCATTTTTTCATTAATGAGATTTATTTAAGCTCAATTTCTCTTTTTACGTCATTATTTATAATTCTTTGGAGTTTAGTCTGTAATTTCCTATTTCTGCTACGATTTTTCACAGTAACGTCGATTATCTATTTCTTTCTTTCTCCCATTTCGTATTCTTTCAAAATTCGTTATATATTTGAACGTATTTTTTAATTACTTTCAACTCCTCAATTTCGTTTGCTGAAAGAAAGCTTACCTTCTCTATCTTTTATTACAATTCCGTAAGCCAAAATCATAGAAAATTATTCATTTTATCGCACGAAGACATATATACCTATACGTATATGTAGATAGATGCTTGGTGTATATATATGTTTCTCGAGTAAAATATGACAGTAGTTAGTAATCTTAACATTAAGTATTTAACCAAATGACTCGATTCTGCAAGGTTAGTCAATTAACTTTAAAACTAGTTTTACCCGGTACACTTGGTAAGTTAGCCCAAATACAGTTTGATCATGTGAAATCAAATTATGATATGTATGCATATATCTATACATGTGTATATTAATCTATACTTATGTTTGTGAATAATGTGTGTAATTAATACAATTATTCTTTAAATGTTGACAGAAAATTGACTAATATACATGGCATTATATAGAAAAATATAGATGTGTGCAAATCAGTGTGTTAATTGCATTAGTTTGTTGTTAAGCTGTGTTTAAAAATTTTGGTCCCAAATTAGTTGACACATTTAAGAGCATCAATTGACAAAGAAAGTCGTGACTATTAAACAATGAGGTTAGTTAGCAGGAGACAATTGGGAACAAAATGAGACCCCTTTTAATTCAAAGCATGGATCAGATAACAAAGCAATATCCAATTTTGCATCAACTTATATTTTTTAAAGTCATGTCCCTAGCTTAAATAGAAGGGAAGAGTAATGTGTGGAACTATACATAGTGAAATGGAAGCAATAGAAATAAATGAGTGATGACGATGCACACGAGTATAGATACATTATTCTCCCACTGTTTTTTTGTATTAGATATTGAGCACCTTGAAAGAAATTTGAACAGAAATATGAACAGAAAGATAAACCAAAGACAGCATGAACGGAAAGTATAATCTCGTGCAAATTCGTTTCGTGCCGGTATTACGCCTTATACCCATTATTTATTTGGGTGAGAAATGTGGGAAAATAGGAGTGTACAATCCCCTATACGAATATGTAAACCTGCAGTAGTGAAGCTAACTTTGTACAAAGTCTTCGACAATACGACTTTAAAACAAATATATATATATATATATATATATATATATATATATATATATACATATATATATAATATGCATACAAAATATGTAAAGTGTGTCAACACTATGGCTACTGTGTCCGTACCCGATACCATGACTATGGTAACGAAAGTGCACATGGTACCAACATTATGGTTGCGGAGTCGGTATATGGTACCAAAAAAATGGATTTCAATGTATGTTAAATTCACTAAAAGAATTAATACTATTTCTGAATATATTTACTCCACCAAATCCATTTTAATATTTTCTGTTGTATTTTTTTCAAGTTTTTACATTAAAATGGAAATTAT
This sequence comes from Eudiplozoon nipponicum, assembly GCA_029291075.1. Lineage (NCBI taxonomy): Eukaryota > Metazoa > Platyhelminthes > Monogenea > Mazocraeidea > Diplozoidae > Eudiplozoon > Eudiplozoon nipponicum. Next base: position 56,338 of record JAQBSW010004729.1, read on the forward strand.
TTATTTATAATTAAATAAATGAAATACACATTATTAATGGAATGTTTTGTAGGAAATAATTTGTATTTTAGAATGAAATTGGTAAAATTTATTGTTATTACCTTTCAAAAGTAATATTTTTGGCAATGTCTAATTCACTCGAACATTAACTGAAATAAGATGATTTTTCCATTTGCTCATTAACTAAAAAATAAAACTTATTTTCTGCCATTATTCATAATCGAACCAGTTGAAATATGTGACAGATTTCTGTCAAACCATGCTACATAACACAAATCCTGGTTTTACAACTTTTCAAATACATTGACTATATGGGGCTTTCAAATTATTGTGAGTGTCAATTAAAAACATTTTAATGCTGACGTTGAGTATAATTGTTGATTAAATTTATTTTATGGCTGCAGCGTGAATGAATGTTTTCGCTTATTTCACTTTTTTTGTCAAATATTTTCTTGAAGTATGTTTGAAATTTTACTTATTCATTTTAGGCTAGTTTTTCAGGTTAATTAACCCAATTGAGTGGTAAAGGCCTGGCATTATTACCATTTTGGCAATTAATGTACAATTAATACTTTCTGGAATAACAAGCCATTAATTACTAAACCGTTTTTGTTAAATGCGGAAGTAAATTAATTGCGCAATTAGAAAGGCATCTAGAAAGGAAGTGTAATATATGATATAGATTATAGGTAGAAATAAAAAAATTGTAAAGGTCCATTTTCAGTATTAATTTTCAAGTATATTTGAAAAGCATTTAATAATTTTTAGGTGTTATTTTAGTAAAACTTATAAATACTTTTGTTAATGGCTGTATTAGAAGTGAATTACCTTTTAAAATGTACTACCTTCTTAATCCTAATAATGGTCAAATCATTTATTTCTATCAAAATTTCAACAATTTATATCATTAAAAGTGATAAACTTAACATTAAATGTACATTGGTATTATGTTAAGTCAAAATAAACTATATCTTGTTTTCAAATTTTATCAAAAGTTTTATAAATTTTATTGAAAATTGAGAAACAAATTATACGTAGAACTAAAGCATGTTAACATTAAAATGTCCTATTTTAATAACTTGGTAGACAAAAACTTATTAAATCTTTGCTTGATACACATTCACGAATGTATTCTTGACAAATAAGACATTTGGTAAACTAGATTTCTAGCTGTAATATTAAGAAATAGTGACAATTATAAATCAAACACCAAAAGAGCGCAAAGCAGAGACACAGAACGACGATCAATAACAGCGAGAGAAAAAACAGTAGTAGTTTTACATTAAGGAAAATTAAAATGAAACATTTTGTCTAATGCTGAGAACGTAAATTTGTTGCATTAGAAGGAAAAAATATTCCAATAATTCGAATTAGCATATGCAGAACCTATCTGCATTAAATACCATACTCCACTCAATCGAAAAAGATACTTGCGCTAATTATTCAATTTCAAATAAAAACTATGTATTATCGCGTCGAAAATCGATTTCATATTAAAATGGAGGAAGACAAAAATAATTTAAAAATTGAATAACAAAATGTCTGGCAATTCCAGTAGAAATGTTAGTTATTCCTTCTGAGAAGGACACGAAATCTATGAAAAACTTCTCTGTTGTTTATATATTTGTTTCTTGTAGGATAAAGGTTTCTCAGGGAGAGCAAACTCATTAGTTGACCCATTTGCTTTTATTGTGCTTTTGAAGATAAGTTACGTATTTTTTTTGTTTCATAACGTTTACTACTAGAATTACCGAGCTCATCATTTCCGTATAAGTTATCCTCTATAATAAAAATGAATAAAGACTGGTAATATCGCTTTATTACTTCGATTACCTCTTACTCTCTTTTTTATTTCAACGCATATCTTGATATATCTGATTAGCTCCATTTTATATTTGCAGTTATCAGGTTTAACTTGCTTTATTATTTAGTACTACATAGTAAGCCAACATAATCTGCCTTACATATCTAATTGGTCAATAGCATTCTATCTGTCGATTAGCACGTTTTTTAGTTGATGGTCAGAAAGTAGGACTGCTGTGAATTGAAGTATGCCTCAAGAAGTTCATTGGCTAGAGGAAGCAACAGAAAACTACTAAAACTTCCCTATGTATGTAAATCATCTCGCATTATTTTTATGTATAGGCGTAAAACCAATACGTAAGTATTGCCAAATTTTGGGAATACTTATATGTGTGTAGCCTTTAAGTTGCTATTTAACTAAACAAGATTGATCAATAAGTTTTTAAAGAATTTTGCGCCGGACACTCTTGATTTAAATTATATATTATATATATATATATATTATATTATATATATATATATATATATATATATATATATATTTATTATGGATATAAACGTATAGAATCGCATAGGTTTATATATATGCGTATGTATGTGTATATATGTATAGTATGAATACTCTAAATGGTTGAATGCTGAAAGAAAATTGTAACAAATATAATAATATATGTTTTAAAAGGATGTGTCTAAGAATGGAGTTACATATATTCTTATATTGTTTTCAGTATGGCCGACTGTTGTGCGAGTATGAAGACCTCCAGTAATGATGTCAGGTTGTCGAGATAGAAACACCGGGAGACGAAACGTATACGTTAAATAGATTAAAATACAGAAGAAGATCGACATAATGTAGTTGATTTAACGATTTCAAGTCTTTAGAAAACCTATTTATATCTAAAAAATATTCGAACCCTGAAACCTAAAGAATGTTTATTTGTTCGCTTATAGGATTTAGCATATTGATCTTCTAAACTGATTACCATTTTATCAAAGTCTCCTTTATGGATGGCAGTATCTTGGGGATAATAATTACGAGAAATCTTCGATGAAGTTATCATTACTATTTATATAGACTAATTTAGATCACTGAAGTTCTTGTTTCCGTACAATTGTCTACAAACATTTTATCGTTTCTCCTTTCCGCTTTCTAATTAACAACTGTTTAAACCAAAAATTGTTTAACCTTCTGCAAGGAGCCGAATGCCCGTAACATTTGTGCCTACTACCAATACTGAATGCACTCATTATAATGGTGCGTCATTAGTTGATTAATTAAGGTAAGTTATTATTGTGGAAGTGTTAAGAAAAATGTATTTAACTTCAAATTTATAGAAAAAACAAAACGATAATTTCGCATTTATTTATATCAAGGTAGCGATCTTGAAATAAATTCCGATAGTATTATATAGCTACATTTGTCAGTAAAAACTAAGCATTCTATAATTTAGAAAAGATAATTCATCCAGTTGTCAGTTTCGACCTTCCTGAGAACTCTTCGTGCATGGTAAAAACCTATTCCGTTACTTGAGAAACTGTGCATGTCTTATATTTTGGGAGATAGCTAGTCAAATAATTAGTGAGTTTTAAATTTATTTGTTATTTAGTTTGTTTGTTGCTAGTATATTTTTTTATGACGATGATGATAAAAAGAATAATTAAAAAAATAAATAAGAAACTATTATTATTTTATTAATGTTAATAATAATAATAATAATAACAATAATAATAATGAAGATGCTAAGAGTGGCGATGCTGATGATGATGCTGATGTTGATGCTGCTGATGTTGGTATTTCTATTGCTGCTGCCGAAGCTACTGATATTGATACTGTTTTTGTTGTTGCTGCTGATACTCCTGATGACAAGGATGCTGATGCTGTTTATTTTTAGACATTGCGGTTACTTCTGCTGCGTATGATGATAATGTTGATGCTGATGCTGCTGATGTTGATATTGCTGTAGTCGTTACTGCTGATGATGAAGATCAAGATACTGATTCCGTTGTTTCTGATGTTGAAATTGTTGTTGTTGTTGATGTTGCTGATGATGATATTGAGGATGCTAATACTGGTGATGTTGATACTGATGTTATTTCTGCTGGTATTGCTGTAAGGGATAATGATGATAATGATACTGAGACTAATCCTGTTGATGCTAGTACTGATACTACTGCTCTGATGCTGCTGATGTTGATACTGCTGCTGCCGTTGCTGCTGATGATGAAACTGATGCTGTTGCGTCTGCTGATGCGGCTGATTTTGATTCTGCTGTTGAAATTTTAAATGCTGATGCTGCCGGTGTTGATAATAATGTTGCTTAGGCTGAAGCTACTGATATTAATACTCTTGTTGCTGCTGCTAATACTGTTACTTCTGCTTGTGTTATGCAGCGGATAATGATGATGATTATGCTACTGATGATGCTGCTGCTACGAATAAAAATGATGCTGTTTCTGCTGAGGTCGATGTTGATGTTTCTGTTTTTGATACTACTGATTTTGATACTGATGGTGATGTTTCTAGTACTGATACTGTTGGTGTTGATACGTCTGTTGCTGGTACTAATTCTGATGCTGCTGTTTATGATAATGAGGATGCTGATGCTGGTGATGTTGATACTGCTATAATTTCTTCTGGTGTAGCTGGAGGGGATGATGAAAATGATAATGACACGGATGCTGATGCTGTCGATGCTGGTACTGCTGTTGCTGATGCCGATGGTGCCGCTGTTGATACTGCTGTTGATGTTGTTGATTTTGCTGATGTTGCTGATGACGATGACAATGATGTCGGAAATATTGATACTGATAATAATTCTGCTGCTGCCATTGATGCTGATTCTGGTGCTGGTGATGTTGTTTCTGCTGGTGCTGTTGCTGATGATGATGATGCAAATGATGTTGTTGATTACAATGTTAATTCTGATAAAGATGGTAATACTTCTAGTGAAGCCAATTATGACGCGAATGTTGCTAATGATGTGATGATGTTGATGCCAATCCCGATAAAATAACTTAAATATTTCCTGACTTACCTTCATATAATAAATCCAATTTACTCCATTGTTTTGTGGCTGTCAATAAGAAAATTGACGATGCGCATACTTAAATATTGACTTTTTGTATAATTGGTAAAATTAAGTGAGCAAAAGATTCCTTAGTATAATAAGATGAAATGTGAAAATTTGTGTGTGCTGAATGCATTGTATATACCTTAGTTTGTCAACCATTGAATTCTCGTCAATAGGTAATCAAAATTGTGAATGAAACCAGATGAATTATGAACTACAAAACTTAAAAAGTGTTATATTATTAAAATATAATATATATATATATATATATATATATGTATATATATATATATATATATATATATATATATAATAAATATTTTTCTGCATAATAGAAGCCTTTAATGATGTCAAAATTATAGAAGTGCGTCTGTAGCTCATTCCGTTGAAAACAGGTAGGTGTCGGTAACACTAGCTTTCCAGTGACGACTTGAATTATCTTGTAGAATTAGCTTAAAAAAGCTTCATGTTGTACCAAAATAAGTATAAATAGGCACAGCTGGTTTTGACGAAATGTGGAATATATTGTTTTCCTCTACTGCATTAAAACACATACCAACTAAATGTTCAGAAACTGAAATATTTTTTGGGACTATGCTTCAGTCATGCAATCACATGCTATTTTATTATACTACTGTATGTGGCTTCGCAGGCCACCGTAGAAATAATCATTGGTACTCTGTATAATCTATGGAGATATTCGAAACAAGGCGCGAAATTCCACCAGGCTCAGCTCATAATGATACTCGTCGCAATATAAATTAAGCGCAGTATAAAAGTCGATCTCGAATCCTTTTGAACCAAAAAGCTGAAGAAATGGAAGAAGCGTTCGCGTCAGGTAATATTCGCTGCTTGTTCTAACTAATTCGCGCAACAGGTCCGAGAAAATTAAAAGGTAGCGAAGCAATAAAGTATAGTTACAACCATTTAATAACTAATAAATAAGTCGTCTTGACAGATGGGCTGAACACTTCAAAGTCAAATTTTCTTTCGCACCCGCGTCAGTTCCAATTCCTGGAAGCATGCCTGTATCAGCAGTGTGGAATTTTAGTCTCAAAGAACCATTAGAGTTACAAATGCGGGATGCAATCCTATCTCTTACACGTCGAAAGCCGCAGGCACTAATTATTTCTTTTCGGGAGTATTTAAGGATGGTGGCGATTTAATTTATGGAGCGCTAACTAAAAATTTTGTACTATATGGATTGAGGAGAGGGTACCACTTGATTGGAATGAGACGACCATCATTCCTGTCTTCATAAAGGCAATCGTAATTCGTGCGATAATCATTGTGGTTAAAGCTTGACTCCAGTCGTGTCCAAATTATTTGCTTCGATTATCCTACGTCGACTTAGCGCTTCACGTGAATCACACATTAGAGATGAACAGGCCAGATTCCCTTAAGGACGCGGTTGTGTAGATAATATTTTTATGTTAAGGCAAGTTCTTCAAAAGCGACATTTATATAACCCTCCCACAATAGCCTACTTTCAAGACTTCATCGGTGCATTTGACTCGGTGGATTGAAATGTTTTATTCCATATTTTGTAGAAAATTGGTGTGCCCACAAAATTTTGTAATATTATACATGTTCTCAACAAAACCACTCCTGATCGCGTTAATATCTACAAAGAATTAACGCACAACTTTACAACCAGTAGTGGTGTTCGGCAAGACTGACCACTTCCCCCTTTTTGTTTAACTCTGTAATCGATGTTGTTGTGAATAATACGCTTCCAAACATTCAGAATGCAGGAGTTGAATTTCTCCTGGTTGGATAACTAGTCGATCTTGACTATGCAGACCTCAAAATCATCATCATCATACACAGTCATACAAAAGCTAAATGTCAACGTTGGCTATTCGTTGTTGTTAAACAACATGTGCTATACCTCTCAAGTAACGATGATCGAATAACTGTAAGCGTATAAAATCATCAATTCTAGACACTTACAGGCATTCAATCATTGTTGCAAGTATGTATTATGCGTTGCGAACGTAGTAAAAAATAGCTCAGTTTTGACCAGAAGGATAAACCAAAGACAGCAGTAAGCACACACATCAATCATTACAAATTCGTTTAGTGCGTACGGCTCGTGGGACGTTGTATGGGCGATTCTACGGATGAGCTGGAATGAACCGTTTCAGGTATGGCTGTAAGACCGACATGGTGGCAGGATACCAACACCATAGCGGCAATGTTAGTAACCGATACCAACATTATAATACCGAATAGGTACATGGTACTAACACTATGGTTGCCACATCGGTACATGGTACCGACATGATTGATATAAATGTATGTTATAGTTCACCGAAGTTTAAAATTACATCTATTTCTGAAAACCTGTTACTCCAGTAAATCCATCATCGTAATTCAATCATCGTTGTTTGAGAAATATAACACATGTTGGTTACCAACAATAAATAACCAACGTTGACATCCGAAGACGAATTTTTGGATCTGCCAACTATACAGACGGTATCGTTATATAATTCGGCAATCGATATGCTGCTCAGACCACCTGGAACAGAGTAACAGACGCTGTTCCGTCTTTCGGTATGAAATGATATATACTTTTACAGGAACACCCATTTGTCACTCGAACTCTGCGACTGCAGAATAAAAATATAGACATAGTTGACAGTTTTACTTGTCTTGGGAGCTCTATCAATAACTTAGACAATATGTTTGACGAGGTGAGAATGAGAATCACGAAAGCTAGAGTGGCTTACTCGAACCTTCGTCATTTATCGAGGAACACGAGTATTTCACTCAGCCTAAACAGTCGTGTTCACAATGCATCTGTTCGCGTAGATTTACTATACGCTAGTGAAATTGTGCCTCTTAGAGCTGATGATTTTAGACGCTTACAGGCATTCGACCATTGTTGTTTGAGAAATATAGCTCATTTTGCTTACCAACAACGAATAACAAACGTTGACATCCGTAGACCTTTAATAAAGATAGCTTTTGCGAACCTGGATTAATTGAAATTACCTGATCTGCGTTTTGACTAACGCAGTGTTCATTGTTCCAGTAGTTTTCTTTTGCTTAAATATTTCGGATAAGCTTACCGATAGTCTTCATCAGTTTCAATTTACATCAGAAACACTCGTCATTAAAACATGCCATGAGTGATAAACCAAGAAGTCCGAAAGATCAATGCATATGTTAAATTTCAATTAAAACCACTACGGATAAACTCAAGGTAGACAAGTTATTAACAGTTATTGGCATACCATGAAATAGGCGTACGCCAGGCATGTGTATACATAAATAAAAACTTCGTTAAAATATAATTGATATACATGTACGTATATCTAAATGAAACTGCAATCAATATACATTAATTGACCCTTTGCACGCGTTAGACAAATTATTATTTCTATTTCTCAATAGGTATGGTGGGGGTGAAAAACACAAAATTAGGGTTTAAATCACTAAGAATTTTAAAATCAAACGAATGGTTAGAGATAAAATTTAGAAAGATTATATTTTTAAAAATTGTTTATTCATTACTTGAATATTAAGCCCACTAATTAGTCAATCTTAATCCGATGTTCTTAATCTTTTCAGCATCCAATTCGTGCAATCGCCTTTTCCTGCTATAAGCTAATGAGGTTTTATGTTCACCTCTTCTTACTTTGATTGGACGCATGGTCTCACCAACATACTTGAGACTCCAATCATTGTATGGTATCTCATACACACCTGATGTTTGTAAGGGTTCAATCTTTTCTTTTCGGTTAGGTAGTATAGTGCCAAGTGTAAGGGACTGTTTTAAAACGGTCCTTATATTGAATTTTAAAGCTAATGATTTCACTTGCCTAATTAATATAGAAACCGGTAATACCATGACCTTTCGCTCTTCCTTCTCCTTGTCCGCTTTTATGTACCTCAAACAAGGATAACATATTTTCACGACTTCCATCATTTTTGCATCTATTGAATGAAAACAATCTAGAGCCTCAGGTACCGGTATTTTAGTGTACATAGACACTACACTCAAGCTTACTAATCTATTCTTTTCATCTAGTACACATTTGTCAACAATTTAAACCAAATGATATGAGTTTAGCAAGGTATGTTCTAAGAAATAGGAATATTTTCTTATTCTATGGCACAAAAACTTTGAAATTTTATATCCATCAACATCATTGGCTCTGTCGCGGTTTGCGTATATCCACAATTCTATTGCCCAGTGGAGCTCTGTTCTCTCATCCAACACTAGATTTGTATAAGAATCATGGTAGGTAGATTTTGATATTGCTGAAACAGCTAAGGTTAAACACATTCATATTGGGTAATATAGGACCTATTCGTCTGCCGGGTTAGATATCACGTTCGCATCATAGTTGTTTGTTAGAA
>JAQBSW010004730.1:0-65534 GCA_029291075.1 Eudiplozoon nipponicum
GCAAATCAAGATTAAATTCCATTATTGAACATTTTGGAATGTTTTCAGTATTGATGAAGCTTACTCGCTCACTTATTCTGAGATATTTAAAGTTGTTCTTATAAGCCAAGATTATAGAGTTTTGCCAAGAGGTTTTCGTCTCCTTTTCTTGGCTTTAAGATATCGTGCAATTTCCTGTAATTCATTTGAATATTATTCCGTATTATCGTTACACGGATTCATAAGAATTATTCCACTTTACACGATACTAATGACAAAATTCAATATGTATTTTATTAATGTTGACGTATAATTTTTAATCCTGTTTCATTTTGATCTTTTGTTATCTATGTCTGGTAATCATTATGTCAATATTTTATTCGTTTAATGATCTTCAGTTTCTTCCGCAGTTCCATGTGTTTGATTTTGTAGTAAATGTTTGAAGATAAAATGGTTGTTGTCCCTCAAATGAAAGCTACAGCGTGTTTATGCTACACTAGAGTACAATTATATATGTTTAAACGTTTATTTGGCGCCTTGGGAAATCAATTTTATGATCAAATTAAAGAGAACACTAAACAATTTACTCATTACCATAAATATTGCATGGTTTGTTGGACGGATAAAAGTGCAGATTTTTTTTCAAGCGTCAACAACACATAAAATGAACTATTTATGTATAAAATATAGTTTTTATAACTTATAATCTGTCAGAATTAGTAAAAAAATTTTTCATTTACTAACTTTGCCTCGTTTGTCAGTCTTTTACCTTAGGTGTCACTAAGTGTTTTACATGAGAAAATTGCTGGACTGTTATTCTTTGTCGCTTCTCTTATTGCTTTTTCTCTTAATGAGACTTATATTATTGCAACGCATTTATATATCTGTATAAATTTTGAATGGCTGTCAATCATTCAAACTCTATCTGATGCTTTCAGATTTTATAGAATGTTATTTTCCATGTAACTGAATTTCATCAATTTCCAGGTTTGCCGAAACAAGTTGCTTAACAAAAATAAAATTTCAACCATTATCACTAATAATGCATTAATATTCATACAAAATCGACCTAAAGTTAGGATAAAATATGTCTTCCTCATCAAATATATATATATATATATATATATATATACTCATCATCATGATATATACTAGCTCACTATATATGAGTGCGTAGTGCTGCTTTAATCAGTAATCGATGATGATTATAACAAACAAATAACAGACCATGCAAAGTTAAGTAAGAACCTGGACTTTGAACTGGTTTCATATGTCGAGTGAAGTAATAAAATAAAAAAACTCTTTAAAAATAAAATATTTATTTGAAGAAACCTGTAAATAACATGATAGTGTATTGCTGAATATACGTACCGTTGTTGATACAAGGTATTCTGCTGCTCTAGTATCTCATTAGCTCGCCATCATGTTACAAACACAATTTGAAGCAAATACGATTTTTGCGCACCTGCACAATAAATATAATTCGCCTTCTTCTCGTCAGGTCGGCAAAGCGAATGATAAGGTTTCTGATATTTACGTGCTGAAACTTTCCTGCATTATGTTGATACTCTTTATTTATTTGGTTTCAAGTTGCACAAAGTTGCCACACAGGCAGGAATTACTCCTCCAAACAATCAATCAGCCTGGTCCGGTCAATCCTTAGGATTAACTGTAGGAGCTGGTCAAACTGGAAGACCTGCATCTGCGGGTCCTGGTGCTCATGAAATTGGTGGTGGACCTATGTCGGCCCAGATTGGCAGTCAGCTTTCAAAGGAGTTGGATCGTGTTCACAAGGAGCTAGAAACTGCAAAAGCACAGCTTGAAATTGTCAAATCAGAATTGGATACAACACGTGCCGACTTGAAGGCGGCCAATGAAGAATCGGGTGTTTTGAAAGAGAAACTGCGTGAAACTCAAGAGCAATCAGAGGCTCGAGAAGACGAAATGGTAATATTTAGTTCGGACAATACAAGTTTTTTTTTTAAACTACTTCGTTCTACATCTAGTTAGCTATATTTACAAGTTTACGCAAGTAAATAGATTATAGTCTATCCGAGAGGAAGTTATGTCCGCTGTTCTAATTTTCTAAGTATCGCCTATTGGTACGAAGGAATTCAGCCTCCTGCTGCACTTTAAGAAAATTTCGAGCTTAATACCGATAAACTGATCGGTTTTCTTAATTTGGGTTAAAACTAAAGTTTACTAAATTGGTACCTAAATAGCACAGATTATTAAATATGTTAAAAAACAAAATTCCTGACACGACGAGGACTTGATGTTTTGAATTTGCTGAACTATGAGTTTCTTTAAATAACTGCAATGGCTTGAAAGCAATTCTGCTTAAGAAGAGTGTCTGTGCCAAGTCATTCTAGAACATTTTGTTTTTAGAGGGTTTTCCACCAGTTGTTCAAAAATTATGTCACGTATAAAATAATTTTAAAGGCACAATTACAATCAATAGTGTTGACGGTATTCTTTATACAATTTCATATGTTTGTATGAAAATATGAGCACCATCTGCTTCAAAGTTTTGTGCGATCTGCCTATTGTCCGTAACTGAAGATTTCGGGTTTGGTTTTTAGTAACGAAACTGAAACGATTGAGAATATATTTCAATTGCTCACTTTGCGTTTGTGTCATACGATACTTTACATCGCTCTTGTTCATAAGAATAGCCTTTGTCAGGATCTCGGATATCGAATGCCAAAATATGGACTTCAGGAATGCTGCCTTTCTCATAGTGCACCACTAAAATTCTCCTGAGACTGCACTCATGTGAATTTAATCGATGGTACGAGGCAAAGTTGATATATATCTAACCGAGGTTCTCAATGGGTCTCTACTATGCAGATTAAAGCGTGTTAATAATAACTTCCGAAAAGACTGGCAGGTTCAAGAGGACCTCGTCCAAACAGGATCGTGTGGTAGATGTATCTTAAATTTCATTTTTCATATGTATACTTGATATTGTCATATTTATTTTTATTTTGACAAGGATTAAAAGAAAGATGAAAAATTTTCTATTTAATTACATGAACACTCAAAAAATTGTGATTTTCTTTTTTACAGTCAAAACGGCAGAGAGATGAAGCAGAAAAAATGCGTAACCAGCAGATAGAATTGACCAATCAGTTAAATGCATTCCAGCAACAGTTAAACAATAAAGACCAACAAGTAAGTTGTTCAATCTTCTGGCATAAAAACACTTATTTCATATACTGACTGAAATAGGTATCCTTGCATGAAATTAAAGCATAACCTTTATTGATAAGAGTGAGATGTTAATGAGAAAGGTAATATTATTGTTCATTTTTCATAAAGGTTTAAAATATATTTGTAAAATGCTCCACAAAACTGGTAAAAGCATCGAAACTACAGTAAAGCTTATTCAAGCCAATAGGGAGCATTTTTTTACCAGATTTTCGGTACGCAATCCGAAAATCAGGTAAATTATCTATTTCCTGTCGCGCAACATGTTTCTTTTAAAGTAGGGAACATTTGTTTGTTGTTCTTCAACATTTTATAGTTATTTAAATGTTATGACCATTGACATATTGATTACAAATGAGTTATATTTGTCATATTCATGCTCATTAAAACTCGCTTCACAGTTCCTCGATTGCAAATAAAACTCATCTAATTACCAATGAAGACGTGAAAATTAGACAGACACCTACAGAATAGGTAAACCCCGTAGCACGATTTGAATAAAAGGCATCCCCCACCGCCTGTAATTTCATAGCTACCGATCCAGATCTGCGAGGCTACGGGTCCTCTACAATTCTCTATGTAACGACGTAAATTATCACAACACTCTAACTGGCTTTGAAATATAAACTTGTCGGTTTACAATAGTGATGCATAGCATGGTGAAATTGACTAAATTTATTAATTGACATTTCCAACCCTTGTTTGATCCTGATTATTGAAATCTCTGTATAGTAACCGGTATTGACATGAGCTCAGGGCAGAGTACATGCTGAGGATGAGAGCACAATTCAGATTCAGAAAGATAATCATAAATTTGAATTTCACGTCAGATTCTGTTCGGTTCAAACCCAAACTGGTGTACAGTTAAATTAAATTAAGGTGTAGAAAATTGGAAAATGTTTTTTAGACAATTAATGTATTTCAGTGACTACCATGTGTGTCTTTAATCAACGCTGTCCAGAACATATTAATTTTATATTTGATTATTTGTAGAATCCTATCCCCAATTTTGTTTGTTGTCTATTTGTCTTCCTGTGATTAGGCTGTAGTCATGTTATTTATGCCACTTTTGACTATCGTGTGTCGCTGTTCAGGATTTGGAGGTCGGTAAAATCTTGATTCATTTACACATTAAATTGTAACACATGTATGCCTCTTTGATTGATGTGTTCTGATTGGACCCATGACTCTGAAGCCTTCCACACGTGTATTATCAATTGAAACTTTTATAGTACCAAATCTGGTGGACTAATTCTTGACGTTTTGGGTTGTCATTTCCCGACCCACCAATCAAAGTGAAATACAGAACGCGCACCTAAAACTGTTAAGGAAACAAAATTTGATCGGCCCGCAAACCAATGACGGTAAAGTAACATGCGATGACAGCGCTGAGCAAAAGAAAACATCTTTGAAGCTGTAGCAAGTCTGCATAATTTGGCTGTTGTCTATGCAAATATCACATCGTGTATTTGATTATTTTAACGACGATATTGCACGACATTTATGAATCCTCTCAATATTTGGCTGTTGTTAGAACCTGTTTTGTAAAGTTGAAATTCGCTCTGACTTGTCCCTTCAAATTACATTTGTTGCGTGCTTGACCCTCAAGTTACCATATTTAAGTTAAAAAGGCGCAGGAGCGTATGTGTATGTGTTATTGTGCATGCGAACGCGTGTGTGTGGATTAAAACCTATTTCTGACTGGGAAGTCAGTAATTTGTGTGATAAGTCTGCGAAGCATATCAACAACTTGGCCGTATCATTTTGAGTGAATAAAAAGCTGAAGTGAAAATAATAAGGTATTTAATAAGATTAAAAAAGTTATGCTAACGACCAACGCTTTTTCTCGGAGTATTAAAGTGATGGGATGAATTTGAAAATTGTGATTTCTAAAGTGAAAGCCATTTTAAAAATGAATTGTAACCCGGCGAAATAATTGTCTTTATTAGCTTGTATCTTGATCGGAAAACATGCTGTTTTTTATTTCTGGTATTTGACATTTATTCCTTAGTTTATTCGGCCTATAATAACAGTCAGAACTGTCAGTTGTGAAAGAGAATCAAAATCATTTTGATTTTTATCGTGGACTGAGCACTTCAGTGAAAAATATTTTTAAATGTAAAACTATCAGTTTCAGTATGTAAGTAGTAATTTTACCTTTCAAAATTGCATTTTTTACAAAAAACTTTATACATATATATATGATATGATATGATATGATATGATATTAAACAATTAGTTAAGTCAAAGTTGCAATATAAATACAATCAATTGTCCTATTATGTATGTTTTTATCAAGATCGCAACCTAGATTTGAATAATTTTTATCACCGCCCGTGCAACCAATGTAAGATTAATGATGTCAATAATTTTGAAAGGCGTAGAATATGAAGTTGAAACTGGCGTTGCAGACAATTCAAACAAATTTGATTAAATCAAGATTTCGATCTTTGGATAAACGCCAATCAAATGTTCTATAGATTTGTCGGTATAAAATAAGCATTCTATAGTGTAGCGAAGGCAATTAATCTTGCAGGACGGTTTCATATTTATTGGAATCTTTTTAAGTATTACGCATATTTTTTGCTGCCCACTTAGCTTAAACCGGAGCATACTTTTTCAGAATTCTTTCACTCTATCCGTTGCGCTCCTCTACCACGCAACACGCACATATTCCAGTAAAATAATAATTCATGTTTATTTAATAAAATCGAGGTTTCGATCTTGATATAAATACGTTTCCCATTATGTAAATACATTTGTCAATATAAACTAAGCATTGTATAATGTAGAAAAGACAATTCCTACCATAGACCGGTTTCTTGTTTATTGGTAACTCATCATTTACTGTCCAGAATTAACCGCGGTCGTGGCTCAATCCTGGGCACGTCTGTTTCGAAATCTGTTGGACGAAACCGGTCTACTGGAGGAATTATACTAAGCTTAGTTCATCCTGACAAATACATGTGCATAATAGGGCAGGTGCGTATATCAAGATTGCAACCTAGATTTAATTAATTGTTGTCATCTCCTGCGAAAATAATGTTCATTTAATAATATAAATGGTCTATTCGATATCGCGTCCCCAGGTAGAGTGGTTTCTGTTCTATAAAGAATAAGTGGGGTGGTTAGTTGGAACTTTTGGTCTAAAATTAGGCTATATAGGCTTCACCTAAAGTAAAGTCTAACCTGGAAACATTAGTTATTTTACAACTAAAAATTGTGTGTAGTATGCAGCAGGGTGGCTCAGTGGTTAGAATCATAGATTACAAAGCACACATGCCCAGGTTTGAGCCCTGTCCAAGGAAGATTCTAGATTGTACGTGATTAGTTCCCAGTAAAGACGCATTGCCTTTTCAACGTTATACAACGCTTGGTGTATACTGACAAATTGATGTACACAATGTGACAGGTGTTTGTATCAATATTAAAAACTTAATATAATTATTTGTTATTGCCAACTGCGCAACATATGCTCAATTAATTTATGCTTATATGTTTATCCATCCTTCGAGATGGGCCTATGGAATATCCCTTTAGACTTTAAGTATCAGCCAGCCACGCTCTATATTGTCACTATAAAATAGATACTACGCTAATCGGAGAAAAGTATAAAGTTATGGGCAGTACTTGAAAAGCTCCCCATAACTGGCGAACCAATCTTCCGGAAGAATTGCTGAATGATGAAAAGCGCTATTTCATATTTATCAGGGCATTACACTTTTTCCTGAAATAGTTCGTGTTAAACAAATAAAACACACCTTTGACTTGAGGCTGAAAAGGACAAAGAATTTTTGTTGGGTAGTCAATAAACTACTGCCCCATGACTGATGGAAATCTCAAAACAACGTTAACAACCGTATTTATTCAGTTAGAATGGTTGATAAATGACTTGGCATACGGCAGTTCGGAAGCCAACATTCTGCATTTGTTAAATAAAATAAATACCATTAACGGAAAGTCAAGGCATTTTTTGATTATATATTTTTGGTAAAAGCATTCAGTTTAGAATCTTTAAAATTTCATTTTTTGCTGTTTATTTAAATAGGAATAACGGTCCACATTAATATTACACAGAATATATTTTAGCCCAGGTAAAACAAACAGACGAAACAAGACGAATCGTTTTGCATTGGACTTGAAAAGCCTCACGGAAATGTCAGGACACGAACGAATTGTTTCTGCTGGCAACGTTTTTGAAGTGATTTTCTAATTCATATACCTCCAAGTAGCGAATTATGCTCACTTCTCTAGACTTAATTAAATTAGAAAATTTATTTGTTATCATGTCGCATTTTAATAAGACTATATTGGTTTAGTTATAGATGTACGCGTAAGACATATCTTATTACGAACACAAAAAGTTCTTCTGTGCTCCGACAGGCCTAAATTTAATCTTTTTCTGCATCTACATAAATAAAAGGCTAAAATATACAATTCCAATTGTAAACAAGGTTGGGTTTAAATTTCCGTGATATTTTGAATTCACACTTCGGAAAATCTAGTCGCAACTTCATTTTCAGACATGCAGCTGATGGACGGCTTCAGAGTGAAGAGACAAGTGAGAAACTACCAATCAAGCCTAAACAAAACCGGCGCACCTGGAAATGTGAAGAAATCAAGGTTTAAGCGACCCGCGTGTGCTATCAGTTGTCCCGCAATAGAAAAATACGGAATACTTTCTAAATGACATCGTTACGCAAAGTACAACAACATTTAAACATTACATTATATATACGCCGGTTTCTAAATAAACTGTAAAAACATTCACGTGTTTTATCATACGATTAGCTACATACTTATCTATATAATATGATGAGCAACCGTTAATCATAAAAATATGTCGCATATGGTGGAAATTTCAATAAGTGGAAGTTGTCCCGAGCTGTGAAAAAAATTTTTTTCTTGCACTGGTATAACCATGGGGCCATCTGAACCTCAGCAAAAATTCCTTTTTGTTCTGTTACTTGTTTGCATTTTCGGCACCAATATTTTATTCATTTCACAATTAATGCTATTTCAATTAATTAAATCTCCGCATTATATTTTTCACTTAATATATGTGCAATAGCTTTTCAGATTTTTGGAAGAATTGGTGACTGTATTGGCTTATGCCCTGACTATGTAAACTATTCACAAATTTTACATGCCAGATGCACAACCTAGCGTTATTTTATGACTGGTACCGTAGCTAGACAATATTTAATCGTGATGTCGGTTATTTAATAATTCCGTACCATGTCCTCACGATTCCGGCAACATTTAAATAGCCGAAATGCGTGAGCTCCTCGTGGAAAACGCGATCCAAAATAATGCCTCGTGAGTTCTGTCTTATTTACACAAGCCAATTTGTAACACAAAGTAAGGGAGAGATAGGTCTCTCTTTATGTATCTACGTATCAATGAATATACGTATCTTGTATGTAGGTATGTATGTATGTATGTAGGTATGTATGTATTTATGTATGTATGTATGTATGTATGTATGTATGTATGTATGTATGTATGTATGTATGTATGTATGTATGTATGTATATATGTATGTATGCATGTTTGTATGTATGCATGTTTGTATGTATGTATGTATATATGTATGTATATATGTATGTATGTATATATGTATGTATGTACGTATGTATTCATTGATAGGTGTATATACCTTTTTTGCATATTCGTTTGTATTAGGATCTTTATGCATCTAAGCGTGCTTTTAAAATAAATGATTTTTGCTTTTATTTGTTTGTATATGTAGTACATCATATAAACTATTTAATCATTCATTTTTTCTAAAACGTCACCGTTTTATTAGACTTAACGTCTTAAGACGCGTTTTTTGTTTTTGTTAAACTAGTTTTCAACTTTTTTATGTGACTGTTTTATAAATGGTAGTCGGCTGAGAATGAAAATTTGATGAATGCGACTGTTTGCCACTTGCCGATGACATTATAAATGTGTTGTCGGAAGGATAGTCTATCTACAGTATCATTGTTCCGTTGAACTTCTGCAGCTCGTAAAAAGTTTTCAGAACTGTCTATGAAGTGCAGTATTTAAACATATAACAGTTTCATCGGTGATACTGAATACTATTACCGTCCTACTCGTTATAAATGGCATAACATCACGGGGTTATATCGTTGTTGCACTATCGTTTTACCCGGAAACTCGTAATTCTGCGTCGACTGAGTCACTCTCGCCTTGAGCGATTTTATTTTAAAATTATCTTCTTCGAATTATGTAACAAAAGTGCAGCAGTTACGTCACATAGTTAGACTTGGTTGGCAAATTATTTGGCTTCCGACATGCACTCAATCACGGACTTTTCCAACCGAACTATTTTTTACTAAGTACCATCTCTACTTAGTGCATTTTTTCTGTTTTTATACCTTTTTTCGTCAAGGACTTTTGCGATTTCTTGTTTTAACTTCTATACTACGCATTACATTTCATTTTGTGTGTGTGTTTTTTGTATAGTTTTTCTATTCTATTGTGATAAATTGGAATGTTAAAAAAATTAAAAAAAGCATCTTTCGGGCATAGATGGAGAGGTTTTTAAATGTATAGGCGAGTTGGTATGTGAATGCTTGTGATAACTATATATTTTTCATTTTCAGCTTACGTTTCTGTTTAAAATAGGTCATTATGCTTGTCCAAATTTAATCATATGCTTTTAGCCGTCCAGACGTTCAATAGGACTCTTCCTGCAAATGGGAAATCAAATACAATGAAATTGAAACTCGACCGAACCAATAGCCGTTCAACTGGAGAATGCGTCCCGTCGCAATGTATTTCTTCATTGAAAGAAAGTGCTAGGAAACCATATTTTCATCAAATAAATCGGCATTCATCTCATCAATACCACAAAAGATATCCCTCTTCACTGGCTGTTTCAGTGCCATCCCATCCGCCGATTCAACCAGCAGCATCTATCAATTTCATCAATCGTCCGAGTTCTAGTCTTACATCGGGTTGCCGCAATTCTACGGTTGAAGCCGTATTAACTACTTCTGACAAACATCTTGATGTATCATCGGATGATTCGCATACAACAAAGCAAAATTTGTTTTCTTTTGCAGCATTACGACGACTCCATGATCGAACAGCAGCATCATTACTGACAGATCAAAATACAGGATCAAACAAAATAAGTTTCACTAGTCAGACGAGTAACAGTAGTGGAAGCAGCATCAGCAGCGAATTCAATTCAAGTCGTGGAAGAACAGTGTCAAACGCGTCGCCAGTGGGCCATGTGTGTGCTGCCGACAGTCTCATCAGTGAACTTGGGTTGGCTGGGCCTAAGACAGAATTCTTGCGTCCACTCAGACATCGCTTCTCTTCCTCCTTAAAATTGCGCATGCATCCGTTGGTGGATTTCTCAAAGTCGCTGGTATTTTGCTCATTGACTGGAAGCGCACAAGCTCCAGTTGTCCAATCTAAATCTGCCGATAACATGACAAGCGTTTCAGTCGCTGTGGTGCCAAATACATCTCATTCAGACGTTATAGGTCAAAAGAAGGCCACGCCTCTAGACAATGTTATAGAAACAGGGTTTAACAGACCTGTATCAAATTTAGTGCAAGATAGCAAGGTATCATTTGGTTATGCGATTGACGAGCTGCCTAGAACGCTAGATAAGGCGCCTACAAGTGGGCCGCCGAAAGAAAGGTGAACATTTTAATTAAAGTTAACAGCTTAGTTCATTAATTAAATGGACTTCAATTAAGTTGCAGCGTATGTTGAACTATGAAATATGGACAAAAATTGCTCCTCAGTTTAAATGGAAGATATATCAGTTAACGCCATTTCGCATAGGGCTTGGGAATCTTCATAATAATAACGGTGTACGAAAACTTTTTTTATGTTCTGGATAAAATTTTTGTGAAGCCATAGCCTCCAAACAGGAAATCCTGTTGGCACACCTCGCCATCAATAAAATTTAAAGGCTTCGTGCTGTTTTTTCTAAATTTTTACATGAAATAATGCATTCAGTTATAAATGTACGTGCAAAAACAATCCAATGAGCTTCAACAAATGTGAATTTAATCTCCTAATTAAGATTGTTAACAGGTGCAATTACAGTTGTAGATAGCACGGAGTGCAGATTGCAGCTGGTTTAGTTTTGATTGCATCCAGCACCAAAGTTGTTATCTCTAGTTTGAAAAACACGAAGCCACTGCAATATGCGTCCCAATTTATCTACATTTAGATTTGTATCTGAAGTCAATCATATCTAAGCAGACACAGAAAACAAATTTTATTCACGCTTTTCTGAGCACATACCAACTTGACGTGAACTAAATAATAATTTTGCTGCACCGTACATCCATAACAAACCATATTATGCAATTTAAAATGTGCGGCAAACAAACACCATGCCTCCCGATTTCGAGACAGCATTAATCAGACGTTGTCTAGAGTTATACAAACAAGTACAATTTTTCGTGCACTGACTTGTCTAACTCCCATACGAATCTGTTTAAATATGATTATTCTGTTTGACCACTGAACTCATATTTTTAAATAGCTGAAGTCAATTGGGTACTCCGTCAAAGTAGCACAAATCAGTCGCCTTAGGAGTTGGTCATTACTGTCTGCCTGCAAAGAAAAACTTGCGCTTGTTATCGTAAAGCGATCTTACTTCACATTTTTCTTTCTTTATTTGCGTAAATTTAATTTTACTTTTCTTTACCTCCATTACGTGGCGTTATTTGCAAGAAGTTTGCCTGAATGCGATGAACACAAGTCCAATGTTAATTAAGCATTTGCATTACCTAGCAAATCTTAATTTTATGTATGCCTTTCGGGTTGATTCTTATTCATCAGTTTGCCGTTGCGCTGTGATGAATATTATGGTAATTCGCAACTCGTCAGTACGTGGTAGCATGATATTGGATTCGATTTTAGCTCATTTGAGCAACCTTGGATTAAAGAATTATTATCACTACTAGCGCACTTTATTGTGTTATTTTTTAGAAGCTAATGACACCTGAGACGATAGCAACAACTTTGATTCAGTTGAGGTTGTGACGAATAAAATGATAGATAATAGATTTTCTACTAGTTCGGACCTCACTTGCAAATATGGCTATATCGGTTGTCGTATCTAATAAAGGCTAGAACATATTGTATTCTTTCGAACAAGGATTCTCCAAGCGTCGGATGTTTTCATTCTGTTTGCTTGGCTAGCCAAATGTCTGACTAACAGCGCCTATAATGCCAAACGCCATTGTTGGATATATTTTTACCAGCATCCAGGAATGTCTTGCCACTTTACAATATTGTAATTTACCGGACGATTCTCGACGCTACACACTTACAAACATACACTTAATTTTACCGCCTCTTTTCCCTACTGACGAAACAAGCGTGTAATGTAGAAAACCTCACGTGTTTTCATCATTGTCACAACAAAGGTGACGGTCCATCGACTTGTTCTCCATAGTCGAGCTTATTAAAATCTACAATTAACCAAAATTACATAAGCCAAGGCTGCAATCTTAATATAAATAACAATCCATATATATATATATATATATATATATATATATATATATATATTAGCAGTATAACCTAAGCATTGTATAATTAAACGAATATTGGCTGCGTAGCAAATGCTGGACTGCGCGTGAAAAGTTCCCAAATTGGACAAAACCGGTCTACAAGATGAATCGCCATTTCTTCATTATATAGATGTATTTGTATAACGGGAACAATGTTGATATAAAGATCGCAACCTTGTATTGAATTTTATTTAAATATAATGTATAAAAGGAACTTTATCCAGTAGACCGGTTTCTTCCTTATTCGGGACTCATCACTTACTGTCCAGAATTGGCCTCGGTCATGGCTCGAACCTGGGCTAGTCTGCTTCGGAATCTGTTGCTCTAACCACTGAGCCGTCCTGCTTTTCTTTTAAGTGGAACCTATATGGCATTCCTTTAGACCCAAATTTCCAACTTACTATTCCTAATCTGTCATTAAAGAACAGACACCACGTTACATGGTGAGATGGTATTGAATTGAGCATTTATATAACTAAACGAACATTAATTGCGCGGGTGGTGATAACTATTACTTTTAATCAAGGTTGCGACCTTGATATAAGCAGCAGACCCACTATGTACCTACATTTGTCAGTAAAACCTAAGTATTCTATGGTGTAGAAAAGTCGATTCGTTCTTATTTGGAACTCATCATCTACTGTCCAAAATTGACTCTGGACTGGGCTCGAGGCTCGACACGCACGATACGCACAATTTGCAATTCCATACTATTTATGTTTAGTACGAAACTGTCCTAATGGATGAATTGACTTGCTACCTGTTGTAATGCTTAGTTTATTTTAATGATTGTGTTTATAAATTGAGATTGGTTTTCATCTGAAAATCGCAAAGTTAATCTGTTATTAGCTGAAGATGATCATATGCGTTCGTCATGTCGTATCTGGCAAGAGGCTAGTTTGAAAATGTCAAAAAGTATACGCAAAAGAGTGAGGACACCACAGAGACAATCCAATTTGTGCAATCCTCTTTGAGTCATGGAAATTCATTTGGAGGTTATGGCGATAGGACCGAACTTCACTTTATAGTTGGTACAGAAATTTATGACTTTTGGGCAGTACCATCGGCTAAACGTATGTGAATGAAATTATTAGTAGAAAAAATTTAATATCACAACTTAAGTAATGCGACTCCAAATCCAACTCACTGTATATAATGTGTACCAAACCTTTAAAAGGTACCAGCACAATGATTGTGGGTATAAGCTACATTTCACAAAACTAGGATTAAAATCTATTCTTGGTACCTAATACTCCAACAAAGCCCCATGCTGTGATCCCGACAGACATCAACTATCACATATCCGTGATTATCATGATATCATTCGTTTAGATATAATAACTATCTATTGCTGGTGGCGTAGAATTGATATATGTGCATTTACGTATTAGACATGGCTTATCTAATTGCACGTTAAATCATAGGTGACCAGAATTATTTACAAGACAGAGGGAATACCTGAGTATCTACAACTGCTGTGTTAAGTTGAATTTATTTATATACACATATAAGTCCATCTAAGTAGATTTGCAGTGACCAAATATTAGGTTACCCCTTGCACACGCCAGACTGATTGTTTAATTTGGGCCGTGTGAAATGACGTAATTACGAGTGGCCTCAGTGTTTAAGTCGGTAGAGAAGGAACACAAACGCATCAGTAATGAAAACATGCCAAGTCACCTGATCAAAACTTTATTAAAATAAAATGACTAATTAACATTAAAATAAATAAGATCAAAGGAGAAAAATTTCATAATTACCTAATAAAGGATTGATCATTGCATGGAAAAGTGATAACTAAGTTCAAAGTCAATTAATAGTTGTTAAATCTAGTAGGGGCCCTAAGCATATATATACAATAGGATAGCAAGTGTATGTAATTAAATTTAACTGAATACTTAGTAGTGAAAGAAAACCGCACACATGTCCGACATGCGTCTATTTTCGGACCAATTCATTTCTTTTGAGGTTGTGTTGTCATTTAGAAGAGAGCAGGTTGTTCGCATTTACAATTTATCTTTAATCATTTTTGGATTAAGACACATTGTCCTGATTTTAGTACAGCAAATCAACTTGATTTAGAACTCTATGGTCGCTACCAGACGAGTTTTACTATGCCGTGCGACTGTTGAAATATTTTGGTTTGTGTGCTTTTCGCATATTCGCTAACCTTATTTAAATAATTACATTTGTGATTTATTTAATGCCCACTGATCGAACTTGAGCAAAACGTGATTGTTAAATTTTTTTTCATTCTACCTCATTAACAGTCATGCATATTCTCCAGTTGCAGAGGAATTCATCAAACCACACCTACAAAATGAAAGAATTCGGGAAATCGAAAGTCTATCTACTACTGGAATAGATCAGTCCTATGCTAATTCTGTGTTTGTTGATACTGTTCGCCCAACATCAGAATCGTGGGTCCAAAATACTATCAGCGTAAAACCAATTTGTCAGCCCAGTAGCAAAATAAGTGAAGCGGAAATGTGTGTGGAGGCGAATGACCAAGTGCAGAGCTCTTCTCATCAAGAGAACCATAAAATACTCCTCCACCATTCAGAAGGCACTACTGGTCCCAAGGTGCCGATTTCTTCTTCTGAGGACATTTCAATGCCTGTGTCGGTTGACTCACTGCTATATCTAAATGAGCAAAATAGACAAGTTATTGGCGTTAAGAATTCGAATTTTAATTCTGGTGCGCAACGACGGCCAGCAGAACGTAATAGAGATGTCAATAAGTTAGCTACAACACCTTTACAATTCTATGATCAAGAGAAACCTCCGATGAGTTTAGCGGCTGGTAACAAACGCACACATGAGCATGTGGGCAAGAGTAAACCGCATCAGTGTCAACATCATCATCGACATCCGCATCCTCAGCATTGCCATCGTGATTTGCATATAAATGAAACCTCCCATCCTTGTCATTCAGGCAGTGAACACAGCTCAGATCCTTCGAAGAACGCTTCCAAAATGGATATTGATTCCGATTCGGAAGATCAGGTTTCGTTGTCGAGAAGGTTTGTACTTTTTTCATGCTGAACAATCTGATTCCTGAATTTTGTCATTATTTTAGTACCGTAACTGGTTACTGACCTAATATTTCAGCAACTGCTTTCCGCGGTCTAGGCCGATTTGGGCCATTATATACTTTCTGTAGATTGTGTTAGTTTTGGTGTAAGAAGCATGTAACGTATAAATAACATGTGGTCAAAATTGTTTTTGACACATGCGGAAGATAAATTTAGG
Source organism: Eudiplozoon nipponicum (assembly GCA_029291075.1). NCBI lineage: Eukaryota > Metazoa > Platyhelminthes > Monogenea > Mazocraeidea > Diplozoidae > Eudiplozoon > Eudiplozoon nipponicum. The sequence goes on from JAQBSW010004730.1 coordinate 15,999, forward strand.
CCCAATTTCGTAGTCTAACGTCTCAGAAATTAGTTAATACTGAACAACATTATAAGTGTGAATGCAGATTAAAGGTGAGTAACGCTTCATGTGAATCCGTGTGACTTTAATAGAAAGATACATTAATAGTTTTATAATACGGATGTTTACGATAAAATCACAAAAATGCCAAACTGAAATGTGGAAAAGGCGAATTAAATTCATAGATAAATAATATGATTTTGAATGAAGAATTGGTCTAATCACATGATAAAACACCTATGAAAATAAACACATTCGAGCTCAGAGTGTATAGTTTCGTACACGGGCATGAATCTAAGTTATTATTACTATCCAGAACTCCGCAATATACAAATTGTCTAAGATTCTGTTTTATAGAATAAGAATATTTTCATACTTATTATATTGTAAATACAGGAATTCTTAACGTGTGGTTGATTTATTGATAAATTCACACTAGATGAAGGTAGTTTCTGGGTGAGTTAAGATGTAGCAATCATCTGTTTGGAAGAGTAGCCATCTTGAAACAGACAAATCGATGGCAGGTAAAAGCTTAGAGTTGACTTCGTCATTCGTGATATGCTCCCTCAAAGTAATGCTTCGCAATTACTATTATTGGCCTGTTTAAGCCAAAACGTAATTTGTCTAGATTCTAAACCAGTTTTACAATGAAACTTACGATTTAAACTGCTATTTTCAGTAATTTATTTTTCGTTTTTATTTAGTCCAAATTAAACAAATTCAGCCCGTTAAACTAGTAGACGTTTCTTTACTACTTTACGCACTGAGAAGTTTCTTCAATGAGTTTTGTTAAATTGAGCTTTTTCTTTCTAACTGCTACACGGTAGTCTTTTCAGAACAGGTAACAGTGCTGTAAAAGATGGGTTGTTGCTTTTTTATTATATGCATTTCTGCAGTCAATTGGTCGCACTCGATAATGATAGTGTTTCAACTAAAGAAACCAGTGGACTTATTCGTCAGTTAGACAATGTCCTATCCAAGAGTGAATCGAAGGACTCGTCCGAAATAGATGTCTCGCAGCGAAAGCGCTTCACCTCCCATTCAGATCACCAGAATTGTCGCAACAAACTGACCAAGTCGTCGACAATAGAACTAAGTGATTATACCGACACCAATAATCGTTATGTAGCCACCGACTTCCAGGACTACGGCGTCGGACAAAATGTCTATTCAAAACAGGAAGTTGTAAAGAACAAGACGGACTATTCAGTAAGTCCAGAACAGCTTATGAGTTGGCAAACTGTTGCCAGACCAACCACTATGGACATTACGAACACTGTTTCAAACTTCGCTCCTAGCAGTGATGTTAGTTCTGCCTCTCATGGGATAAATAATTATACTATAACATTTGAAGGTGTGGGAAATGCTAATTTGTCTAAACGAGAAATGCATCAGTCCTCTTATTGTTTTGATATTGATCATGATAACTATGAGTCAAAACTTCGCACTACTAATGATCAAACACCGACTGATATCGCAATTAAATCATCGGTCCGCTTTTTGATGTGTCGAAAAGCTGGAACTGCTGTGATAGGTGCGTCTGATAGGCGCTCAGGTATGAGCCCTTTAAATAGAACACATTCTCCTTGTATGCCATCAGAAAATATGGAGATGCACATGACTTCTATTTCCTCTAGGTCGAATAATGACAATGCTTCCAGTTGCTCCTCACAAAAGGAAATGTGCCGTAGGATGGATTTTGGCGCGCCAAAATCGGGTGAAGCAACATTTCAAATGAATAAGAGTAGCTTCGACGAAATTGAGTGCGGTACAAAAAATACACCAACGCAGCATATTTCGCCGATGGACTTCTTTGACAAACAAAAAAAGGTAATAAATTTATGTTGAACTTACACTCTTTTACACGGATATATATTACGAAGTCCCAAAATATTTCGAATTTTGTCGCGTCTGAGGCTTGAACCGGGGACCATTTGCTTAGTTCAGTTGTGACCAGATGGAAAAACCAAAGGCAGCATCTTCGGAAAGTATAATCTCATGCACATTCGTTTCGTGCTTACTGGCGACTCATCAGTAGGAGCCGGAATTACGCCCTTTAACCACTATATATTTGGTCGAAGAATGTGGAATAATAGGAAGTTACAATCTCCTAGACGCATTTGTAAACCTATAGTAATGAAGCTAAAATCATATAAAGTCTCCAAAATGCGACTTCCACGATAACTCACTTAACACGACCAAATATATAGTGGTTAAAAGGCGTAATACCGGCTCCTACTGATGAGTCGCCAGTAAGCACGAAACGAATGTGCATGAGATTATACTTTCCGAACATGCTGCCTTTGGTTTATCCATCTGGTCACAACTGAACTAATTTGTTACTAGGTAAGAAACACCTAATACATACTTGCGTATATATTAGGTCTTCGAAACGAACAGTATTTAACTGTAATATATTGAATTGAATGATGTCATGCTTATAGCGAAATGTGCTAACTTATATCGATGAAGCCCAGAGTGTATGGATTTACTGGAGAAACAGGTGTTCAGAAATTGTTGTGATTCTCAATTTTGGTGAACTTTAGCATAAATTGATATCCATCATGTTGGTATCATGTACCGACTCGGAAACCATAATGTTAGTACCATGTACCTTTTCGGTACAATAGTGTTGGTATCGGTTACTAACACAATAGCCATAGTGTTAGTATCCTTTACAGACTCGGTATATATATTATATAGTGTGAGTTAGCGTTGAAGTCGCATTGTTGTAGACTTTTTATTATGTTAGCTTCACTATTTCAGGTTTACACATTCGTCTAGGAGATTGTACCGTCCTATTATTCCACATCCTTCGACCAAATATATAGTGGTTAAAGGGCGTAATACCGGCTCCTACTGATGAGTCACCAGTAAGCACGAAACGAATGTGCATGAGATTATACTTTCCGAACATGCTGCCTTTAGTTTATCCATCTGGTCACAACTGAACTAATTTGTTACTAGGTTCGAAACACCTAATACATACTTGCATATATATTAGTTCTTCGCAACAAAAAGTATTTAGCCGTTAATGTCGTTATCAAATATTATTTGCCAATATACATGCGCAAGTTGTCCATCAACTTACGTAGGCCGATCGAGCAGTCGGTTAATTACTCGAATGAGAGAACATTGTAACTTAAACGCCTGTTTTAAACCAAATGGTGTATACACGTCTGCTATTGCGAAACACATCATCGAAACATCTCTCGTATGCTCTCCAGACGTAGCATTCAAAGAAATTACTAAATGGAAAAACAAAAAGGAGCTGTCCACATATGAAGCCTTACGGATAAACAAATTGCTGCCGGATTTCTGCAAGCAGAAGAAGCATGTACTGGCATTGAGCTTGAACTGAATGTGACACCCGCAATTGATTGATTTCAGTTTTTCTCACTCTCTATTTTTTCACATATTTCTATCTTTTTTTGCTTTCCAATTTTTATATTAAGATATGTTCATTAGTAGATACTTGAGGAGATTATGAGAAAGAAATGTCTCTTGTATCTGATAAAATTTCTTTTTGTTTTTGCACATGGGAAGGGTACAATGAATATATATATATATATAATCTAATTTTCATTGGCAAAACTAATGAGGAATTGAACCGGCAAGCAATCCTTATGTTTTAATTTATCCTACAGTATCTATCAATACACATTTATTATTTTATAATGTCTATTGCGTTTGAATATTACACAGTATATTTTTTACTAGGAATAGAAATATTTATTAACAAAGTGGATAATAGCCTTTTTATTTCGAAAATACTAAACTACATTTTACAATCTTTCACTTATATACATCCTGGGTTTTCATTTTTTTATGTGGATGGCAACAATTCGGGGTTTTCCGTTTTGTTTCTATTTATTGTTTGGATTGATTTGTAAGTGCGAATGTATCTGCTTGCGTATAGGGGCCATTCTCGTTGTATTGCAGAGTGATGTCTTAGATATGTTTATTTTTTCATTGATGGGTTGAGCCTTCACCAAGCACTCGCTTTATTAGCTTTTACTTTGACGAATGTTTTTACCCGTATATCTTCTTTGGTTTCGTTTTGTTCTTACGCTTCGTTCTATCAACTTTGTATTTGGCACAGGGTTGCCCGATTGCGTTGCTGATCGCTCATATTGTAGTGCAATTTCTCGCACTATTAACGATTGTAGTGATGCTGTTTACGCAGATTTTCTTGTTCATTTGTATGCAAATCCGATTGAATGCTTGTTGAGGCTGGTCTAGTAGGTGTTCTGTATTGCCTGTGTGCTCGTACAGTTTTGTTGGGTTGTATTATTCGTGGCCAGTCGATTCGAATATCCTGTTGGTGAAACTTTTAATCGTTTAGGCCGGGTGCTTGTGGTTTTATATAAAAAGCTTCATAGATGTGTAATAATTTTTCCAACTTTGATTTGTCTAGAGCTGAGAAATTCGTTAACTATTGCCTTATCGAGTTTTGACTTTAATATGCGCAGTATTTATTCGACGGTAGAAATAAGTTAAACAAATTAGATTTTGTGCGGAAACGCTTTAGCAGAATATCATCAGCAGATTTAACTTAATATATGAAAATTCTATAACTGTAACATTTTAATCCCAGTGGTCTAACAAACTGCTTGTGTTAACAAATTCTTTAAATCAAGCATGCAGGCTTGAAGAAAACACCAGTCCCAGTGTAATTAACCAGTCGAAACGCATCAGTATGTGTGACTGACGGTAGTTTTACTGTTGTTCGACGACTGGTTAATTACACTGGGATTGGTGTTTTCTTCAAGCTGGAAACTTGATTCAAAGATTTGTTATCACCACTCGCGCAATTAATGATTTTTAAACATTTCTACGTAGTTTCGATCACCATCTCCCTGTAGAATTAGTTTCACTTACAGAATTCAGTTTGTGAACCATACATCTATGAGACTTAAAGAGCGACGAATCAGTTAATTTTTTTCGCTTTTTTGGTTGTGTATTAAGCATACATTTCGTAAAACGCCATTTCTAATTTACACACACCGAATTTTTGTGTGCTCGTGCACTTTCAAATCGCTCTTCTACTGCATCTGCCTATTTAAGTTTGACCACAATTTCAGTACTAGGAGTAGAACATGTTATCTATCGTGCCTGCTTAGGGAATTTTAGCATCGCAGTTAACGTAATCTATGTTAGATAAAATGTCTTATATTTTTGATGCACAACACAATTATTCTTTAATACGTTTTACTACCGAAATAATCTGTTGCGCACAATATGTATCTTAAATGCTATTTGTAAATTAATAAAATTCGATCTGTTTGTTTACAATTAAACACATTTAATTATTTTAAGTAGCAAGTAAGTCTGTCTAAAATAAATTGTCTTAAATTAACTAGAACCCATATTTGGTAACTTTTGTATCGTATATAATTATATTTCAAGTTTATATTACAATATATTATTATACACTATATATCTTTAGCTTTTCAACAATTGGTTACCGCGGTTTACAAAAAAAGCGGCCGCCTCTGCTGGAAGTCTGATGCACAGCGTTGTGTGTCGCACCGCAACAGAAACAACTGGCAGCCAGGAAATGCTGTCTGTTCCGCCAGATGATACACCTGCTCAACCGTCAAAGTTTTCTCCCTATACATATTATGCTACTTCATCAGCTCGCGCATCCGATAAAAGTCCTGCTGAAAATCTAAACTGTTCTGACACTGGTTGCACAAATTTATCGATTATCGATAGAAGCAGTAGTCGACTGAAAGTCACTAATAATGTGTCTTATGATGAAAAGATCTCTGTATTAACCGATATTTGGCCTACACATAAGCAAGGTATTTCGTGCTAGTTTTTGTACTGAATGAAATTTATTTTCTATAAAAATATTTCTCTTAAACAGAAATTTATATTAAAGCTGTTTCGAACGCCATGAAATAGCTATGAATGTAACTGCTATAATCATGTCTGCGAATCCGAATTAAACATAGTAATCGTCGACAACAAAAGCATTATTGTCATGATCTTTGCCACTTAAACGATCATAACCATCACCAATAATACCGTCATCTTCATCATTATTAATATGAACATTGGGAATACCAATTTTCGACACAATACCAAATAAATCATTGCAAAATACTAAGTCAGATTCACCCTTGAAGTCTAGGGAGACGTAGCGCTGTTCAAGAACTTACATTTAGGTATAAATTTTATCTTTGCAACCTCGTCCTGACCGAAATCCGGCTTTTTCTTCTCTTCTTTAAATCAAGTTTGCGAGCTTGAAGTAAACACCAATCCCATTGTATTTAACCAGTCGTCGAACAACATAACAAAACTACCGACAGCCGCAACGCGCCCGACGGTTGCAAATACATTTGGGATGGTGTTACTCAAGCTCTCCTGGTGAATTGTTACCACCACTCGCGCAAACAATTATTGTTAAATTGTTTTTCTTCTCTTGTATGTGATTCTCAAGATGATTTGCTCCAGAAATAATTTAAGGACGGCTGTGACATAATTTCTTGAGCATCACTTAAACTTCTGCATACTATATTGAATGAGGATACCATGTCGCTTGTTTGGAGTTAGTCGATTGTAATTCCTCTCCGAAAAAGCCAATTTTAACTTGTGATAGTGATCCTGGTATAGGTTTGACTCCAGTCTTATCTTGGTTATTTATATCGAGTTTCTTCGCTTTATATATGTATATATATATATATATATGTATATATATATATGCGTAACCATTTCAAATAGAATAGTTAACAGAAGTCTTAGTAAGGATTGTGTAGCTAACAAGACTCGACTAAAAATGATTGTTAATTTAACTTTTTTAGATTATGTGTTGAAAATTCGATACACTTGTATTGAACGACATTATTTTATACTCTTAAGAGTTAATAATCTCAAAAAGTTTTTTTTTAAATTGTGGGTATCGAACGACACGTCATTATCATCATCAACACAACCACCATCTTCAACATCATCGCCACTACCACTTCCTCATCAGCACCAGCGCCACGATTAGTATTTTTATCGTCAACATCTCCATAATAAATACTATCATCACCATCACCACTAACGTTATAATCACCAACAACACCAACATCATTATTACTAGCGCAATCTTCAATCTCCTCCACCTCCACTTCATCAACATCACCATTATCAACATCCTCATAATAACCACTCATCATCACCATCACCACCACCATCCTTATCATCATTATCACCAACACCATCATCGTCCTTCCGATTCTCATCATCATCGTAATCAACATCAACATCACCAACCTTATCGTCATTATCATAAATAGTCCATCGTACTCCTCTTCATCATCAGCATCAACATCCTCATAATTACCAATGTAATCATCACCAGCACCACTACCATCCTAATCATCATTAATAACAACATCACCATGGGCCTCATCATCATCATCATCCGAATAATAACAACTGTCATCATCACGAACATCACCACCATCCTTATTATTATTACCACAAACACCACCATCGTCCTCATTATCGTCATCATTAACATTGAAATCATAACCACTTCCATCATCACCGTCACCACCACCATCCTTATCATAATTATCACCAATAACCCATGGTCTTCTTCATCATCATCGTCATCATCAACATCCTCATAATAACCAATGCCATCATCACCGTCACAACCACCATTCTTATCATCGTTAACACCAACACAAATCATAGCCCCCCCTAAGCATCCTCATATTAACCACTTTTATCATCACCGTCACCACCACCGATCTTATTATATTTTTCACCAATAACTTTCGTCCTCCTTTTCTTCATCATCATCAATATCGTCATCAAAATCGCCATAATAAGCACTGTCAACCTCACCGTCACCATCATCATCAAAATCCTAATAATAACCGCTGCCATCGCCACCATCACTATCACCATACTTGGCATAATTGTCAGTAATACTTCATCTTACTCCTCCTCATCATCTTCATCAACATCATCAAAATCGTCATGATAACCACTTTCATCATCATCGTCATCAACACCAATCTTATCAGAATTTTCACCAATAACTTCCGTCCTCCTTTTCTTCATCATCATCATCCTCATCCTCATCCTCATCATCATCAGCATCACATCATCATCATCATCATCATCATCATCATCATTATCAAAATCGACATAATAAGCACTGTCATCATCACCGTCACAATGTTAATCCTTATTACCATTAAAACAAACACCAAAATCGTCCACATCATCATCGTCATCATTAACATTATCATAGCAACCGCTTTCATTACGACCGTCACCGCCACCATCCTTATCATATGTATCACTAATAACCCATCGTCCACCTTCTCATCATCATTATAATCATCAACAACATTATCAAAATCATCATAATAACAATTTCATCATCACTGTCACCACCACCAATCTTTTCGTAATTATTACTAATAACCCATCGTCCTCCTCATCATCATCAAAATCCTTATAAATTCCACTGTCATCATCACCATCATCATAATAATCATTATCACCAACACCACCATGGTCCTACAACTCATCATTATCACCATCAATATCCTAATAATAACCACTGTTATCATTAGCAGTACCACCACCATCCTTATTATCTTTATCACCAATAGCCCAGCGTCCTCCATCTCCTTATCCTCATCAAATTCCTCATAATAATCACTTTATACATCACTATCACTACCACCAACCAGCCTTATCATAATGATCACCAATACCCCATCGTCCTCCTCATCATCGTCATCATCCACATCATAATAACCACTGGCATCATCAACATCACTACCAACGTCCTTATTGAAATTATCACTAATACTCCCATCGTTGTCGTCCTCATCGTCATAAGCATTCTCATAATAATCAGTCATTATCACCACAATGGTTACCATCAATAACGCCAAGACCATCATAGTCTTCTTCCTCCTACTCCTCATGATCATCATCAATATCCTCATTCTAACCACTATCATCATCACCATCGCTACTACCATTCTTGTTAAAATTATCCCCAGTACCGCTTGACCTCCTCATCCTCTTCATTATCATCTTCATTATTAACAGCATAATAACCATTGTCATCTCCAACAGCACTACCACCGACCATATTATAATTATGAGTAATACTCCATCACTGTCCTCCTCCTCGTCATTATCATCATCACCATCCTTATCATTATGAACACCATTACCATCATCGTTTACCTCATCCTAATCATCATCATCATCGTCCCAAACTTTACCACTATCCCTTTCATAATTATCACCAATAACCCCATCGTCATCCCCCTCATCATCATTACCATCATCATCAACATCCTAACGATAACCACTGTCATCATCGCCATCACCACCAGCATGCTTATCATAATTGTCACCAATACCACATCGTCCTCTTCCTCCTCTTCATCATTATCATCACCATCATCATCAACGTCCTCTTAATCACTGTCATCATCATCATCAACACCACCAAATTTAATCATTATCACCAATATCCCGATCATCCTTTTCGTCATCATCTAAAGCATGACCGCCACCATCCTTATCATAACTATCACCAACACCACTACCGTCTTCCTCCTTCTCATCATTATTATCATCACCATCACCAACAACATCCTAATTATAACTACTGTCATCGTTACCAATGCCGCCACTATTCTTATCATAATTATCAGCAACACAAACATCGTCTTCCTCCTCCTCATCATTATCATCGCCATCATCATCAACTTCCTCACAATAAGCACTATCATCATTACCATCACCACTCTCATTATAATCACCACCATCATCAGCACCGATATTGTCAACGTCACGAACGTCATCTTCATTATCATCACCACCGCAATGATCATAACCATCACCACTAACACCATCAAGATCACTATCACTGTCCTTATGATCATCACCATTATCATCAACAACATCATCCTCTTTATCACTGCCAACATCATCCTTGTCATACACTAAAATCTTCATCACTACCACCACCGTTTTCCTCTTCCATACCACCATAATCATCATCATGATGCTCGTCTTTACTATCGTCATTATCAAAATCGCAATAATTTCCATAATCAGAATCAGCATCATCGACTCCAACGTCATTCTTATCATCATCACACCAGCACGATTATCATCGTCGCTTCTACCACCTTAATTCTCATCATCATTATCATCATCATCATCATCATCATCATCATCATCATCATCATCATCATTACCAGTATCATCCATATCCTCATCGTCTTTCAGAAACGGAAGAAAACTAAATTCGAATTGGAGATGACCGTTCTGGTTAATAATCATAAAGGAGATTATTATGAACCCGATTTTAATTTGTTCCGCCCGAGGATAGAATTTATAACTAAATATATAATGTCTAATAGCCGACAGAGGTGGAGCGACAGTTTTAGTGTACCGTTCAATCAAGGAAGATAATATGTATGAACAACTTAACAAAAACGACGCTTTCAAATATTAAATAAGGACAAAATGGGCTAGTTACGGAGTGAGGTTTAGACCTCGATAAATACTATGATTGGGTTAGATGTATTTGATTAAATGCATGGTGACTCATTTATACAAAGAAATGGTAAGTTGGAGCTTTTGGTCTTAATGGATGCAATATGAGCTCCACTTAAATTAAAAAAGACTAACCAAGTTACATTAGTTAGTGTATAACTGAAAATTGTGTGTATTGTGTGGCAGGGTGGCTTAGTGGTTAGAGCACCAGATTCCGAAGAAGACGTGCCCAGGTTCGAACCATGTTCTCGGCAAATTCTGGCCGGTACGTGATGAGTTCATAATAATGACAAAACTGATCTACTGGATAAATTGCCTTTTCTACACTATACAATTCTTAGTTTATACTGGCATATGTGTAATTAATTGATCAGGTGCTTATATGAACATCTCAACCTTGATTATAGTAATTGTTATCACCGCCCGCACAACCAATTTTCGTTTAATCCCACCTAGGATGTACGGATTATTATGAATGCATAAGGATGAAGGACTAAGGATGATTGTAAATATCCAAAATTCATATTATAAGATATCTAAATTTCTTTGCTATGGAATGGAAAAATATTTTGGTTTTTTAGAACTTACATTTATGTAAATCTTCCATTTCTTAGATATAGTGAAGAAATATAAGTTAATTATAAGTGAAAGGTTATCCAGCTTGGATATTATACCTACGTACACAAATATCTCTGTTTCAACGGCGTTGAAGTGATTTAAACGTTACACAACTGCATACCCAGAGTCTTTAGATGGAAGCCATATGTCGTTGCGTGTGTTGTAATTTCTAAAGATATGTATGTAGTCTACATACAGAATGAAATATTATAAACATGTGACAGGCTTGCCAATGTGGAAACCGTTGTCTGTTCCGGTCGCTAAAATATTTATATATTATGCTGTGAAAACACTTCTAGAAAGAATGCCTTTTGAACAGAACCTATTTGTAAGATACATTGATGTCGTTTTATAATTTGGCAAACAATATATTTGATCTAAATTTCACGTTTAAAAGAGAAACGAGGTGAGATAGCATTTCTTGATGCGAAATTGACGCAGAATGGCGGGATATTGGACAAAAATTTCTCCACGAATGATACCTATTCTGGTATCCGGATTAATTTTTACTCGAATCACCCGTATGGTATGAAAATAGTCATTTTGAAATCAATGATATTGAGATGTCTTAGGATAGCTGATTTGAAATAGAGAAATGATGAAATAAAGAAGCTAACAGAAATATTTATGGAGAATGGATACACCCATGAATTAATGGATACGACAATGGAAGGAGTAATAAGGAAATTCGATTCGCATTCGATGCATGAAAACAGGACAAATTTCATAATTACCGTAGGACTTTGATAATACCAGATTCGAAATTGAGTGGAAAAATAAGAACATGAGGAGTTAAATTTAATGTTAGAACTGTATTTAAACGAACATTCAACTTAACAAGTAAAATAACAAATTACAAAGAAAGAATTGAACATTTGAATACTACAGGGTTATATTATTTCCTTGCAAAGGTTGTAATCTAACGCATGGAGGGGATGCGATGCGCTGAATTAAGGGTAGAAAAGGTGAACATAAAACAGCCTGTAAATATGGTCACATCCAGAAATCGGATCTAGTTAGACACTCACAGGAATCTGGCCATCACATTGACTGCGATGGTTGAAAATGCATCGCCATATGTAACCACAATAGATTGATCAGGTTAATAAAAGAGTTGATTGAAATAAAATCGGCGAATAATATTGTGAATTTATCAGGATTTTAAATATCGCTAGGCTTGATATTTAATGGGGCACTAGGCAATAGCAAGAAAAGAAGACCCGTTGAATTCGAGGAATAAAATATTCAGAGTAAAAGACTAAATATTTAATAGAATTTGCGAATATATTCAATATTATAGTTTCCATTTTTTGTATTTCTTTAATTTGCCTTCTTTGGTTGAAAGGGCTTTATTCGACATGTGTGTTTTTCATTTCGAGTAATACCCTATTATTCTTCTGTAATTAGATCTGAGATTACCTGATCTGCGTTTTGACTAACGCAGCTTTCATTGTTCCAGTAATTTTCTTTTTTTTCATAATATTTCGATCTACATTACCGTAGATCTTCATCAGATGCATTTCACGAAACAAATGAAGCAAGATCTGAGATATCTATTTATACATGAGCCTCTTTTGCGATCATTTTAATTAAGCGTTCTTTACTTCGCCATCTCATACACGCTCGTTTCAATGCTTTTGTTTTTTTTCGACGTATGCCTCATTTCGGATTAGCCTCATTTTTTTCTATTACATTCACGGATAGCAAGTTCAACTTACACTACTATCTGTTACTACTTGGAAAACCAATATCAACAACCTTCTCGTTTCGGATTTGACCGCATTTTTCTTGTGCGGGACAATTGTTAGCACTCATAGGTCGGCAAAATCTTGAACCTTTTATCTTTTCAGATGATGTAATTTTTGGCCTCAGTTGATGGGTTCTCACTTGTCCCTTCTCCTTTAAGCCTTCAATTAGCTGATTGTCTGAAAGCGCTTTAGGATCAAGATCCGCCATTGATCTCTCACCAATATTTCGAGACGTTATTTCCAGTCTCATCTTCAGGGTAGATGTGTACGCAAAGGGGGACAGGGATAAGTTTTTGTATACATTTGAGTATTAGAGACTAGGTATGAAGACCGGATATTATGAAGACAATTAAAATATATATAAATATATCTGTCTTGAATGAGGATACCACATTTGCCACAAGTTGTGTTTTACTCCTGTGCGTATTGTGTCAACACTGAAGATGAGACTGGAAATAACGTCTCGAAATATTTGTAAAAGATCAATGGCGGATCTTGATCCTAAAGCGCTTTCAGACAATCAGCTAATTGAAGGCTTAAAGGAGAAGGGACAAGTGAGAACCCATCAACTGAGGCCAAAAATTACATCATCTGAAAAGATAAAAGGTTCAAGATTTTGCCGACCTATGAGTGCTAACAATTGTCCCGCACAAGAAAAATGCGGTCAAATCCGAAACGAAAAGGACAGCACTGAGAATCAAAGTAAAACATCAACAACCTTGTTTGTCTAACTAGCTGGAATTATTCTGTCTATCGATTAGCATGATTACAATTAAATAAAAGATCTCACTGTCTATTGTTTGATAAATAGAAAATAAACTTATTGTATGGATTATATTTTTCTAAATATCCTTCTGCAGACTAAAAAATCAAAAATATTAAAGTAGCATTCAGAACTTGGCAGAACTATTTTTATTACAAATTGCAAAATCGGTACTGTTTTTATGAATACATTTATTTTGCTTTGAAATAGATTTCTGACGCTGTGAAACTTTGTAGTGTTGAATAACTGAGCATAAATAACTGCAAAATTGAATCGTCATTCAGACATTGTGTCAGTTTTTGGTGGTGGTGGTGGTGAAATGGTGATGATGTGAAGGATGTTGGTTATGGGAAAAATTGGAGGCGCAAATCTTGACGAAGACGAGTGGGAAGATCTTTCGAAGTTTCATACACGGATTATGAAGAAGATAAATTATTTGGGCGAATAAGAATAATAGCCTTGGCATTTAGCCCTTGTAGGCATTATTTCTCAGTAAACTGTATGTTAATACAAATGGTATGCTAGCCTATTACTACGTCCATATATGTTGTTTAACTTAATTTGTGCATTAACTTGATTACATAGAAATAACGGATAACGCAAGTGATATCCATATTAGTCAAAAAAGTTTTGCATTGACTATCCTCACAAAAGAAGACAAATTATAGGCTTTACAGTAGGCAGGCCGTTTCAGACCTTGCCGTTCAAAAAACAGAACTGGGAACAATCCTGTGTTGATAACAATCGGTCAGGTAATCATATACCCTATTTAACAAATTATATTATTGATTAAGGATTTTCATGATGTGTAAATCTTGCTTTTCTTTCAATTAACTGACACAAAATCTTATTTACAATACGATTACCTTTCTACATGTCTCATCTTTATCTTAATTGCTTCATACACACTAAATAAATATTGAAGATTTTACAGTAGTATGCTAACTTTGGTTGAAATATTCTGTACTTGTTTTAGATTTGATTTTTTTTTATTCGAAATAGATATCTAACGCTGTGTAAATTTGTAATGGTGTTTAACTGAGCATGGATAAATGTAAAAACGAATCATCGTTTAAGCATAGTGTCAGTTTGTGTTAAAATATGGAGGGCAAAACTTGACGATGACGACTGGCAAGGTCATTCGAAATATCATCCAAAAATATGAAATAGATAAAATATTTGTGTAAACATTTGAAAGATATTTCGGCGCAAACAATATTTTAATTGACATAAATTTCAATATACGGACATGCAATAGACATAACGCGAAATCTGGTGAAGGCCCAACAACCAATAGACTATAAACTTGGTATATGGTGAAATACACCCAACAGCAAGCAGAGACTCACATACGCACACAACCCAACATTTAACAAGAAAAACTATTATAACTGCTGGTAGTGAAAACCAATAAAACTTTCACATAAAATAATTCTCGTTCACTCAAACAATTCAAAAAGTATTTGACTATCAAATATGATGCAACAATCGTCACACTTATGAATCAGTACAAGCGGAAGAAGATGCAGATTGTTAGGCAAGTGGAAAATACCTCGTTCCTTAATAAATGTTTAAAATTTAATGTTATACCGAAATGTTTTAGGTTTAAACTTTCATTCGTTTTGGATAAAGTAGGAAATACTCTTAAACATGAGCTTTGTTTACATTTAATAAAAATATCGATTAATAAACTAAACAAACGTAAATTTGAACTGATTAGAGAGAAGACAAAAATAAGATCCATATTACTGGCGAGATTAGGTATGTTGGATTTCAAACATATTGAAGATTTCACAGACAAAACGAGGGATAATGAAATTTAAAAAAATTAGACAAAGGGAAGAAAAAACTAGGAATCTTGGGAATTAATATCCCTTTGAATAATAAGAGAAATGATGGGGTCATGTCCAAACGTTTAGTTAATTTATCGAAAATGGATCTCAAGGAAGACCAAAAACAAATTCTTAATCTTGGACTTAATACTGCGATCCCTATTGACTACGTACCTAGGAATGAGATAATTACAGAAACAGTAAAGACTGCCCAGTTTCTCCCAGACAAAGATAAGACTAGGTTTGAATTGGATGTGTCCAAAGCGGTGTTAGAGCATAAAGAGGTGAGATGCAAGCAGAGTTATGATCTAAAACGCTTAAGAGCAGAATTATTATCCAATAAAGTAATATGCCTCAAGGCAGATAAAGGTGGTGCAACGGTACTTATGAACCGGTCAGATTATGAATTGAAAGTGTATGAACAATTAAATAATTTCGAGGTTTATAATAAAATAAATAAAGATCCCTCTGATAAGTTACAAGGACAAGTTAAGACTATAATTAATAGAATGATTGAGTCGAAGGAATTAGAACTAGGACTTGGGAATTCATTAATACAACGTGACACAGTCCCTCCGAGAATTTATGGTCTAGTGAAGATTCATAACCAGGGAAATCCACTTAGATTAATCGTTAATGTACAAAACTCACCAACGTATAGATTGTCTAAATTTCTATGCAACAGAATTAGAAAATATACTTATTTCTTAGATTATAATTTAAAGAATACATATCATTTTATTGACATTATTAGTAGATATAATTTGAATGATAATGATAGAATGGCTAGCCTGGACGTTGTATCGGTGTATACTAATGCCCCGGTACAAGCAGCATTAGAAAGTAAGAAGCGTTGTTTAACAGAGTTCCCAGAGATAATAGAAGGTAGTAAAATGACGTTAAGTAGTATTATGGAAATTTTAAATATTTGTATGTCCTCCACCTACTTTAAGTTCAGAAATGACTTTTATAAACAAGTTAAAGGTGTCCCTATGGGACAACCACTATCAGTCCCGGTTGCTAATATTTTATGCACTATTTTGGAAAAAATCTGTTGTTAAAATCTCCTCTCAAGCCAAACTTGTATGTAAGTATCCTGGATGATATGTTTATAATTTGGAATCATGGTGATAATGAGTTAAATAAATTCCTCGAATTAGCCAGCCAATTAGGTGAATTAAAGTTTACATTGGAGAAAGAGAATAATGATGAATTACCATTTTTGGATGTTAAAATAAAACGGAATGGTTCCAGATTGGAAAGAGATATTTTTAGAAAAGAGACTTATTCAGGACTTCTTCTTAATTTCTTATCAAATCACCCATATGGAATGAAAATAGGCATTTCTTAAATCCATGATATTAAGGAGTCTTAGAATAGTGGATAAAGATAATAGAGAAAAGGAAATGAGGAGATTAAAAGAAATATTCGAACTAAATGGCTATCCGTCAAGTATAATCGATAGATTATTAGATGAGATGTTACAGAGATTTAATAATAATATAATACACAAAGTAAAGAAGGAAACAGAACCGGATAAGCACAAAATTATGGTATTACCTGATTCAAAATTGAGCAGGAAATATTAGAATAATAGCAGCTAAATACAATATTAAAACAGTTTTAAGACAATCGCTTACTATAGGCAATAAACTACCTAACCAAAAAGAAAGAGTAGAACCACTGGAGACAACAGGAGTATATGCGATACCATGCAAAGAATGTAATCTCAGGTATATAGGCGAAACCATGCGACTTATAAAGGTTCGTAGAGGTGAACACAAGACAGCCTGCAAATATGGACACATTCAAAGGTCAGACCTAGCTAGGCATTCGAAAGAAACGGGTCATGAAATAGACTGGGAAGGATGTAAACGCATCGCGTTATGCAACCGTAACAGATTAACTAGACTAATTAGAGAGTCAATTGAAATAAAATCAGGAAAAGGTGTAATGAATGTAACATCAGTAGAAAAATCATTGGGCCCAATATTTAATGAAGCATTTTCTACGGTCAGAAAACGGGAGGCTGCGGAATCTGAATTAAGTGGGAACCTAAGTAAAAAACCTCGATTACAGAGAACTGATTGTGAATGAACTGTACCAATATCAATTCCTATATACTTATCTTTCTCAATAATAATGTTCCAGAAGAGGGTATACAGATTTAGCAAGGGTTAGTAGATAGGACATTAGATAAGAGACTGTTGCTTATATTTTATATATTTATGTAAGGTAGGAATATCTTAATAAATGAATAATACGTTAGTCCTAGAGAAGATATTCATGGTTAACAGCTAACATGTATCCTTTTAAGAGGAACTCAAAATGTGATAGATAGACGGATATATAGATAGGCCTATGGGTAGATTGATAGGTTTATTCTATACACATAATATATATATATATATATATATATATATATATATATATATATATATATATAAGCAGCAGTGTGCGTCCATATTTGAACTAATTTGTTACTATGTGCGCAATACCTCATACACCATTGTATACATTAGAGTTCCCGGCTTTAAATAAAATACAGCATATGACAGTCAAGGTTTTAGTTTTATCATTTTGGAATTTTGATTACCGTGACATAGTAGCAATACAGTTATAACAAATAAGAAACGGTTCGATACTGTCTCTCTCCCCTACAATATTCTGCATACGAGATGAGATTACGTATACCGGGAATTTGAGATAGGTGAGGTAATGATTGGTCTGCTAATTATAAATAGTTATATATTGAGTTTAGTTACTGAGACAAATTCATTGATTAAAAATAGTTTTGAGTCAATTATATATAAATAGAATGGTTTTGGAACGAGGTTACCACATTTGCTTAAATCTGCTATTGTGAAGTTTGTACTGTGCTGTGTTGCCTGAGGATGGTGCTGGAAAGAAGCCACCGAAACGTCGCCAGTAAACAAAGATGTGATAGAACCACATTTTCAGTTGAAAAAAGAAGAATTCAACCCGATCAAAGACAAAACAAAATCGGAAAGTGTGAAGAATCGGATCTTTGTGTAACTGCCCGTGTACAACTATTACCCGCGTACGCAAAACGCGGCATTGAAGAATTCTAAACTGAATATATTCATTTGTGCCGATAACTACACAAAAAGAGCTGACAAATTATTCACAACAAAATTACTCTCGATTATTCAATGGTGTATTTCCTAACTATAACACACATACACACACACACAAGCACACATTTTATACATTTAAGTATATTTAAAATATGTTTCTCTTAAAGATGCACTTTATTAATCAACGAAGTTCTCGCTCATCACGTGTCAACGCAGAGGTCAACTGATTAGCGACTAGCACTAGTAACTTGAGCGTGGCTATTGTTTCAACTTCGTTATCATTAACTAACAAACCTCAAAGCATCACGGATAAATTGTTTCAATTTCTTTGTCAACCTGTTGAGTCGCATTCAATTGAAATCATTGAAACGAAATCTCATAGTTCCAATTAATATACACCAAAATAGTCGTTTGGCAACATAAAATGAAACTGATTCACGCCCAGTCGTTTATATATTTTAGAAGTATTATTTGGAAATATCAATATTTTACAATCTACCTTAATGTATGAGAAAAAAGTAAGTATTTTATATTTATGTGTTTTGTTTCCTTTTGCAAAAATGGATTTATATCTACTTCTTTCAATAGTAATATAAAGCGTTAAGTAAACATAGATGATTCTACACTTGCCAAACATCTGCGTACCAACTACTCAGTTTGCCTTTTAAATCAGTTTTACACGGGTTTGCCTGTATGTACGCAGGTATGTATGTGTATGTTTGTATGTATGCATGTATGTATGTTTTTGTATGTATGTATGTATGTATGTATGTATGTATGTATGTGTATGTGTGTATGTATATGTATGTATGTATGTATGTATGTATGTATGTATGTATGTATGTATGTATGTATGTATGTATGTATGTATGTATGCTTGTATGTATGTATGTATGTATGTATGTATGTATGTATGTATGTATGTATGTATGTATGTATGTATGTATGTATGTATGTATGTATGTATGTATGTATATGTATGTATGTATGTATGTATGTATGTATGTATGTATGTATGTATGTATGTATGTATGTATGTATGTATGTATGTATGTATGTATGTATGTATGTATGTATGTATGTATGTATGTAAGTATGTATGTATGTATGTATGTATGTATTCCTGTATGTATTTATGTATGCATGTATGTATGTGTGCATGTATTTATTTATTTATGTATACATGTATTTATTTATAGATCCATGTATTTTGATATGTATTTGTGTATATTAATTTTGCTCTGAATGTCAGAGCACCCCCTAGCAGTGCAGCTTCTTCTTGGAATATTATTTTTGTGTATCTTTCAAGTTTATATGGCTCCTTCGGGTTGTTATGAAGGCTAGACCATTTGTTCCCATGGTCGTCTTCAGATCTTGTTCTATTGTCACTATTTGTGTGAATACTGCATGCGTATATATTTGCATGCATATATACATATAATCAAAATCCTGGCATTAGAATTCAAATGAAAATAATTTCACAAATTGACATGATGTACGTTGTGTAATGACAGATCGTGGGTTGCTATTTAGTATTTCATGTATTCAGAGATTGCAAACGGGTTCCACTTGAAGGAAAGGCTAACAAGAAGTTTAATTGGGCTTATGACTTCAAATTGCGTGCAGAATGCGGCACATGTGGCGCAGTATGTAGTGGCGCTGATTCCGACGCAAATTTGCCAATTTTCATTTTTCGTTCGCGGCGAATTCTGGAAGGGTCTTGAAGGCTTCTCATTAAGGGCGATAGCAGCCTATTGGATGAATGGCCTCTGCTACCTAATGCGGTATTTAGTATATTCTGACAGTATACATATAATCAAAATCCTGTCATTGGACTTCAAATCAGTAAAATTTCTTCAAGCGTCATGCTGTCTTGTGTATAGTGAATGGCCGGGTATGTTTAGTCACAATTTTTGATATTGAGATAAAAAAAGATTCAGCCTGAAGAATAGGCTGATAAGAAAATATATGTTATTATATGACTGCAAATTGCATGTAGTATACAGAGCGGGTGGCGCAGTGGATTGAGTCAAAGATTGGGAAGCAAATGTGCCCAGGTTTGTATCCGCTCGGCGGCAAATTCTAGAGCGTTCTTGATGAGTTCCCAATGAAGACGAAAGCAGCCTACTAGATGAATTGCCTCTGATACCCAATGCAGTATAGTACTCATGCGGATAATATAAATTTAATCAAAAGCAAATGAGATTATACCTTGCGTTCATGCTGACTTTTTATCCTCTAGTCCTATTTGAATTAATTTGTTACTAGGTGTTTTTAATACGTAATTGCATATATTTCAATTCTCCGCAACACAAGGTATTGACTGTTGTATATTAAATAGAATGAAATCTCATTAACTGCGAATAGTCATAAATAATATAAATCAGGACCGGTGTGTATGGATTTGCAGGAGGGACAGGTGGTCAGAAGTAGTTTTAATTGTCAATACCTTGAAATCCATTGTGCTGATACCATGTACCGACTCGGCATCCATAGTATTAGTACCATATATCTATTCGGCAACCAGTGTTGATATCAGGTACTGACACAACAGCCATAGTATTGGTATCCTTTGCTGGCTCGGTTTATTTATTATATATAGTCAGTTGGCTTTGAATATCCTTTGAAAGTTTGCGGAGTGCCAGATTTATATATTGAATCTCCGCGATTTGTGTTCGCGGGTTGTCGCTTTACACTATCAGTTTCGCTAAGATCCGATTGATCACAATTTCCAAGTACGCATCTGTTTTTTCTTCGATCAAGCTGGGTGCGTATTGGTCCCTATCTTTCGAAGGCTTCAACATCGATCACACAAACAACTGGAAAGAGATGCGATCTTATATTCGTTGACTGGCGACGTTTCGATATGAAGTTTCCCATATCAATCCAAGGCCTCTAATTACACACGGTCAAAATGCTCACAATAGCAGCTTAAATCTTGTCATTGAACATCGAATCAGCGTCATGGAATCTTTTGTATAGCGAAAGGTTGGGGTTGTTTTGTTAGAACTTGATATATTGTGATTCAAAATTGATTCAAACAGGAGGATAAGCTAATCAGAACATAGGAGTTAAAATATGCTTACAAATTGCATTTAGTATGCGGCATGAGTGGCGGAGTGGTTTGAATCACGGTATAGGAGGCGAATGGGCCGAGGTTCGTATCCCAACCGCGAGACACACTGAACATTTCTTGCAGAGTTCCTAATAAGAACAAACCCGGACTATTGAATGAATTGTCCTTTCTACCTGATGCAATATTGAATTATAAAAAATATGTGTATATATCGTGCGATAGTAAGTAAATTTTCCATTTTGTAAAATCTGACAAAGATGAATTGAAATCCACGGAATATCGTTTATTAACAAGTATTATTTTGTAGCGGTATCTGCAGCCAGTATTCTGGATTCAGTAGTGATATTTTTGTGCATATAATCATAAATGTACATTTGTCGTAGCCAGTTACATCTTAGCTGTCTTTTTTTGCTATTACGCAATGTAGATTACTTCGTTTTCGTAAAACCATGTGATGTGCCATCGCTTTCATTTTGAAAATTTCCGGAATTATTGGTTGTATCGTATGATGAGGCACGTCAGTTTCATTTAAACCTTTGCTCGATATATTTCTGTTTTAGTCTAATTTGGCTTTGTTTTGAATTACGTTTCCACGTTTAAGCACGAATTAATTTTATTAATTGCGATAACTCCAAAAGCCAGAAACTTTTTTCAGATGTTACCTTGTACTGAACCAAAAAAATTATTATCAATATCAACGTGACTCTTGAGTAGTACATGTTCACAACTCGTTGACTTTTCTGCAGGAGCTGCATCCATTTTTAATTTTTTAGGAAGATGCTGATTTATTCTTGTTTCAAGTTTTTTTCATCGGCCGATGTACTGAGCTTTGCAGGTGAATTGCAATTTGTGTACTGACAATATTTCTGACGTCATAGAGAGGCTGCATTTTTTCTATTAATTCGCATAAGTTTTGTTGTTTTGAATACAAAACTCTTAGATATGTCTACGGGAACTCAGCTTTGGTCTCTCGAGTTCATTTTCTTTAGAAAATCTTAGTTGGACAATACCCTCCAAAGGGAACATTTAGCGTTATTCTGTGAATTGTTTTGCTTTCATTCAAATTGGTCTCGATTTTATTGTTTTGCCTCAAATTAAATTCGATAAACTAGTCGGGATGTTCATTTTTCCACAACGTTACACGAGCAGGTTTAGCTCTAATTCAATGTTTTTAAGTAAAAGAATCTTGCGTACCAAAATTGATTATGAGGTTCCTTTTGTAAATTCTTGGCGCAGTGCTGGAATAAAGAATGTACTGCTTATTCCAGCTTTATTTCTTAATCACCGATCTTGAGATTATATATTCTCCATCTATATTTATTCCTACATCTAGAAATGATAGATATCTGTCTTTTTCATCTTGTTTTTGCAAGCTAGATTGCTTGGTCGACCATGTTTATATAATGTAGAAATGCATTTTAAACTTCATTATTTTCAACGACCATGAAGGTATCATCAATGCAGCGTACACACGCATTGCTTCCAATGTTAAATGGTTTTAATCCATTTTTTTAAACGATGCATACATGTGTTTGCTAAGACAGTTCCAAGAGAACTGTCATGCCTATGCCGTCAATGTTTTTGCAAAAGATTCCTTGAAATGAAAATTGTGCATTATATTCATTATATAATGTACAATTATATAATGAATTATTTATTTATTCAACGGAATACTAGTAAATCTGGAGTTTATACCTGGAGACAAAATTATTCTTGGCTTTAAAATTAACTTGCGATTTTTTCCACAAGTTGAAAGCTATCCTAAATCACGTATTTCAATCTTCCTTTCATTATAAGATTTATAATCCGACATAATAATCTGGCTGCACAATGATGCGGAGAGTTGATCATAAATAATATGGGCCTGAAAGGAGGATGATTATTATTATTATTTTGTGAACCTTGGGCAGCCAATATAACATTGTTGGTGTTGAACCTACTGGTTATACATTTTTACATTGTGTAATTGATGTATTTTTGTTCAATATCGATTTCCTGCTTGGCACCGATTATCGAAATAATTCTATTTGGAATCCTCTTTGTAGAATTTCCTAATTTTGCTATGGCATCGCGTTGTACCGCGGATCGCGTTTATATTTGTTGCTCGCATTAAGAATCTGTAACATGACTGGAGTATAATCAGTAGAAGTCATTATCAATATGCATGCCCCTTTGTCTGGCTTAATGAGCATGAGTTGTGTGCTTCGGTGTAGCGCATTTAGTCTCCAATAGTTCATCGAGTATAATTTGAGGCAATGTAATAAAATAGAGACAAAACTGAATAAAAGCAAAATAACGCACAGAATAACGCTTAATATTCCCTTTTGGATGTGATCCTCTAAATGAGATTTTTTAAACAAATAAATCCAGCGCAAAATGCTCAGTTCCTGTCGATACATCTGGGGGTTGTGTTCAAAACAAGAAAACTTATTTAAATTAATGAATAGACGGCCTCCCTGTAACGTCCACACTATTAGCAACAGTTAGTACATTGGTAGATAAAGAAGTGGCTGAAAACGAGGCTAATTCAGCATCTTCCTCCAAATTTATTGAAAATGAGTGTAGCTTCTGCACAAAAATCAGAGATTGCGAATATATATGTATAAATAAATAAATAAATATATATATATATATATATATAAATATATATATATATATATATATATATATATATAATACCTCACAGTTCACGTTGTCCAGTAATAATATTTTTCGTTCTATAAAAGGAAAATCTGGAAAAATACTTCTGTTTCTCTAGGCTATCGAAATTAATAAGCTTATTTCTAGCTTAAATGTGCAAAAAAAGGTTAAAAGATATTAAGATGGACTTGCAAAGAAAAATCATAAACAAACCTTTAAATGTAGCAACGTGTAGTATTCTGTACACAGATGAATAAAAGTGGCCCTTAACATCGCCATGCTACATCACCCGCTGCAAAAGTTGGCGTCATCTACGTCAAATTTAAATCGAACACGTGGTGTTCTTGAATATTCTCTGATGTAGTCTTCGTCATACGCGTTTGTTCCTTGTGCTCTGAAGTACTTGTTGACCCTTGACATGTTGACGGCCCTTGATCTTGATCATTATCAAAATCGGTTCTCATTGGTGGCCTATTCTGGAGCACAGATGTGTACGTTAATCGATCGATAGACCAAAGTTTATGATTTCCTTTGTAACCGATTACGAAGAAATTCGGACGGCGCTTGATTATCGGATGAGGTCCAGTTAACTTTGGCTTTAACGTTGACTGAACAGCATCTGGTCGTGTTCTCTCATTGGTTGCGCACGCAGACTATTTGTAACAGGCTGTAGCTGTTAAGTTACTTCCGCCACTGGCGCTTTATTTCTAACTTCAAACCCGCTCATTAAATCTGCTTGTAGTTGCGATCATGATACCTAGATTACATACAAAATAATACCAATGGATGTGCCGTAAGCCAATCGGAAAAGTCGCTAGACGCACATAGTGCTGCCTTCAACTCGCGGTGTAGGCGTTTCACAAAATCGTTACAATAAGAATTGAACGCTGTAGTTCTTCGTACATTGACTCCCAGGATATGTAAGTTATCTTGAAATATACGTGTCATGAAATTTGGAATTTGACCAGTTACTACTACGTTTTGTACTCCAAATCTTTCTCATCAATATAGTAAGAACGTATAGGAAATGCTTTCCGCATTTTGCCCAGTTAGTGGGGTATTACATCAAGCCATCTTGTATGTAGATCATTTATTATCATGTAATAACCTAAACCACAAACTTTAGGAAGAGTGATTATGTTGAAATTGTTAAATCTAGAATGAGCGTTAGGCGGCTTGAAACGGCCCAAATCTGACTGAGTATGATGGAAAACTTTCGAAAGTTTACATAACAGGCATGCCTTAACCAATTCAGTAATATCTCGCCAAACGGTAGGCATAAAATAGCGTTTTTGTAGCAACATTCTCGTACCATCCCCACAAGAATGACTCAGATTGTAGTATTCATCAAATACTGGGCGGTGACAGTCTGGTGGAAGCCAAATTTTACTATCCACCTCTCGTTCAATACTATATGGGATGACCTCCGCATTGCCTAGCTTGAAATTAGTAAATTGGTTGGGTTACCTTTGTTGCCATGATTTGAGTTTTTCGTCTGTTTGTTGTTTCGTCTGAAAATCTTTCAATAACATCAGTTTGGCATTCTGATTTCAATGCGAGATAAACTACCAGCGACAACATTATATTTGCCATTCACATTAATAACGATGCAATTGCACTTACTAGGGCGGATCATTTGCGGAATTACTCTGCGGATAATTCTGTAAATCTTTCTTTAAGGCCTCCACTAACGATGCGTTGTCGATCTTTATTTAGAAGGGGTAACACATTATATATCGTTCAAAGTGGAGGCAGGAGTCGTACAGAGAAAGTAATTATCTTTTCATTGCCGAATATTCCTTTTCTGTTGCTTTCAACTTTCTGGAATAGACTGCGATGGCATTCATTTCAATGCCGATTTCTTGTTCTAGTGTAGCGCCAAGAGCTACATCTGGTGCGTCGGTTGACAGTTTCAAAGATTCATTTTACTGAACAGTATGTAGTGTTGTATGTTGCGCATACAGCTCTTTTATACAGTCGAACATTAGCTGGTCGTTTGTTTGCAAGTTTGACTTAGGCAACTTCAGTCCTTGGATATGTCTAGTCAGTTGGGCTTGTGGTTGCGCCATTATCACATGCCAAGGAGGCGACGCAATTCTTTTCTATTCATCGGGGTTGTTAAATTTTTCTTATAGGGTATTTATAATGCATTTTACACGTTTAATGCGAGACAAAACTGATCAATACGAGCGAGGGTTTCTTTGATGTCTATTAATTGTTGTTAAAAAACATCTGAGGCTGTTAAAACAACATCTTCGTAAGAATGGGTAAGTAGAAGCTTCCGTAAATCATCGTTCATGAATGCCTGAAATGTGTGTGATGCATTGCACAGCTCAAAGGGCATGCACATTAATTCAAACAACTGGTGGGGGTAATGACAGCTGTTTTTGCTAGAGGGATCTGATGATAAGCTAACTTAGGGTTAAGAACTGTGAACCGTTTGCGTTGGACTATTTCATCAATAACACATTTAGAGTTATTCATCGGATAACGATCTGGGATTGTGACTTCGCTAAGTGCACGATAATCACCACATAATCTATAATCACCAACGTGTTGCTTGGCTTGCATGTGAATTGGCGATGCTCATGGACTAGAACTAGGACGAATAATACCGTCCTCGAGCATCTGATCAAATATAGCCATGACGGCCTGTTAATTTTTGGAAATAACTTGTAGGCCCTTAGTTACTATATAGCGCCGCGTAGTTAACCCAGCTGGATTTGTTGGATCTGATATTTGAATATTTATGATATGTGCAAACCTGCTGACGACCTCACGTACTCGAACGAGTCGTTCTGGAATGAAAAAAACAGGCGATCGTAACTACCGCCAGAGGTACGCACACTCAAATTCGTGACTGGATCTAGCTAGGTACTTTTTGCTGTATCACTGATCAGTCCATACATTGCTAAAAATCCAATCAAAGTATGTAATATGGCACGTCCGCGATGACAAACGTCCATGGGAATACTCAACGTAGACCTAGTGATACTTTGAAAATTGCCAAATCATGTGTTTCGATTGACTGACTGTTGGCAGCAGTTATCTTTGACGTTACTAACGATTTTGCAAGACTTATATATACTACGAACACGATCCGCGAGAGTGGATGGGAAACAACTATTGCCGTCGCTGTTTACTAAGTGACATAAGTAATTTGCGCCGGTCTTACTTCATTTATAATTTTCTGAGTATGCTTCTGAAACATGATCTTCGGTTAGCTGTCTGTGGGCCACCATGAAAATCACACGCAGTACTATCTTGAAATGTTCTCAGGTAATTTCTAGTTCTGTGTCCCCATATTCGACGATTTACATAAAAATTATTAGGACTGACTTCTGGGGAAAACCTATCTCATTGTGGACGACTGCTGGGTTTTCTGGAACCTGATCTGTATACATTATGCTTCTGGCAATGTGATGAAGGGCCGTGACGCAACGCTCGGTTTGATGGTGGCAGGGAACCGGACGATCGTTGCGATGACTGACGGGTCGATGAGATTGTAGGACGGAATCTTTCATCATATGGTTCTTAATTTCTTCTCTGTGGTTTGACAATATACTCGTGACTTGACTCTGAAATTATTAAGCTGTGCTGAAAATGGACTATCTGATAAACCTGACGTATCGGCAGTTAAGAGTTGAGATATTTTATCACCAAATTTTGAAGCACTTAAAACTCAAAGAAAGGTTATGAGCAAAAAATTAATGACATTCACTGAAAAATAATACTTTCAATGTTTATAGACTAAATGCTATTACATTAAATTTTAAATACGATAAACAGTAAATTGTTTATAGAAAAAATCGTGATTTAGTTCTAACACGAAGAAAACACGGATTTAAAAAAAAATTTCGGTAGTGCATTAAACAGCTTTAAGTTTATCAATTCAAAATGTTTTCAAATTTGTACTTAATATGTTTTTCCAATTATCGATAGATCTTTTATAATTTAATACTAGGAAATCACACAAATGAATTGTTCATAAAAGAAATTAAAATTTGGACGTGTATAAAATTGCTAACCTATTCATGGGTGCAAATTTGTCGATGCAAACCGGTTAGCTAATTTAGGACACTATGATCTCATTAAAAACAACGAATGATATGGCAATAAATTATATTTTGAACACCACTCATTATATATACAATTATTTTATTGGGAATCGGTTGTAATCAAAGTATTTTTTTCACAAGTGTTAATCACTTTTATCACGACATCCCCAATCGCCTCCGCACTCAAGTCTAATTATAAGTTTATATAATTAAACGAACATTGGTTGCGCGGATGGTGATAACAATTATTATAATCAAGGTTGCGGTCTTGATATAAACACCTGACCCATTAATTACTTACATAGGTCAGTATAAACTAAGAATTGTATAGTGTAGAAAAGGCAATTCATCCAGTAGACCGGTTTCGTCCTTATTGGGAACTCATCAAGTACTGGCCAGAATTTGCCGCGGACAGGATACGAACCTGGGCACGTCTGCTTCGGAATCTGGTGCTCTAACCACTGAGCTATCCTGACGAAACCGGTCTACTGGATGAATTTCCTTTTCTACACTATACAATTCTTAGTTTATACTGACATATGTAAGTAATTAATGGGTCAGGTGTTTATATCAAGACCGCAACCTTGATTATAATAATTATAAGTTTGTTAGAAATAATTTAAACGAACGAAAAAGACTGTTCTTTATAAATGACCTACTTTGTAAAAACGTGGACTGTTCTTAATCTAACATTACGAACATCAATATGCATTATTGAAAATTTGAAAATAGTGCTCTGTAAGCACACGAAAAAAGTGACCCTAAACATGGCTGTGCTATATATATATATATATATATATATATATATATATATATATATATATATATATATATATATAACAGGCACGACATTATACTGGTGGTTCATTGGCATTTGCTTGTAATTTTATTATAATGCTAAGTCAATATAAAATGTGTTTCGCTTTTTTGGTTTTGTTTATACAAATTTGTCACTCTTAGCATGAAAGCGAAACTAGCCAAATGTTCTTCCTTATAAAAGATATATTTCAACTTGAAGACATGATATCGAATAAGCGTTTTATGGCAGGATTTGATTTTGCTTAGATATATGCTCGTTATTGACTAAGTATCGCATTACGTTACAAATGAATTTTATCTACAAGTTAGATTTAATTCCTGCGAGTGCGGATGAAGTACCGTAAATTTTAATTCAGAAACATCATATTTATACACTGTGTCTTGTTCGTTGAGCATGATATGCAATTTGCTGCTTCGGAATATCGCTTTTGGCCTTAAGTTGCATCTATCCAGTATCAGTACTTCATTATAAGAAAAACTCCAGGGTCCTAAGGGAACTGACATTGAATCACAAGTATATATTTATTTTTAGTTAGTTTGTATATTTTGTTTATTTTTTTCAAAGGTTATTGAATAGAACTTAAAACGAACAAAACTTCCATCAGACATAGAAATATGTGCTGTGCAACTTTGTTAGTACCTCAGGTCAACACTATGGTTGCCTAAATTGGTAATTTGTGTTTGATTAGCTTTCTGATTACTTACCACTACAAATTAGTGCTATTTTTTTAGAAGACGAATTGGCTTTAGTTCTAAACTATCGGCGATCGGAGAAAATATTTTTATGATGTTAGTCCAGCATATGTTTATACAATATATCTTTAATTGTTTTGAGTTTTACTATTAAATAACTGTGTTTCACTTGGCAAACTGTTCGTTTGAGCTTTTTTCTCTTTCTTTTGGTCGTAACTTTGTTGAATCTCTAACTGAGATTTTCGTTCAACTGAGTAAAAATTATTTTACAGTTCTAAAGAATTTATAGCTAAAGATTATTGTTTCTCTTCTTTCAATCGGTAATCGTAGGTCAACCAGTTAAAGACAGTGAAGACCACGAACTTGCGGAATTGAATAGACAAGAAACGGTGGTTTCTCTGGAGGGCCGACGGCCATACGAGAGCGAAAATGTTATAACTATCGCGTCTGATTCATTGAGACCTTCGCAACTAACTGGTGTGAGTATAAATAGCGATGCTGACAATAGGGATTTTTCTGAGCTAGGTGCTGCCGATGATGACGCTGTAGATGACAAGAGATGTGTTACAGCTGCGCAGACATTTAAGCATGCAATACCTATCGCCAAAGCTGAAGATTCATCTGCTGATGTGAGTTCGAACGAAATTTAAATATTATTTGCTAAGCTCTGATAACGAATTCAACATAGTACCGACTCCTACCGATGAGTAGCCTGTAAACAGTATATGTATGAGGAAAACTTGTTCATTAAGCACACTCATATCAATTGAGTCGGAAGTTTTGATCTTTGTTGTAATATCAGGTGTTCGTTCTGGCTGTTGTTCTTCTTTTCAGTGAACTTTCTTCTATAAAATCGTAGAATTTTTGTTGGTTATACATTTTCTATTGTTTTCTACAATACAGTACTATATGCTGCGGCTAATTTTCGTATTAAAGATGGAGACTAAAGCCTGAAAATGGAAGGCGAGTTTTGGTGCCTTTGCTCAGTTTTTTTGGGGAGGGGATCTTATTTGAGTGATCTTCACATTTTCTCATATGATTATCCCCAAACAACTAAGCAGCACTGTTTTTAAAGAGATTCTTAGTTCTATAGTATACTAGTATATCCTTGACCGATTGCAGTTCGCATTTTTTGCTTATTGAATGTCGTTCAACTACTATTTTTAATTATCACCTCAAGGATCAACGAGTAAGCAGTTATTTAAAAATGTGTGTGATAAGCACAAACAGCATCATGCAATCAATAACGAAACTATGAAGAAGCTACCGTCAGTCATACATAGTGATTAACCTTCCACGGACGTTGTCTGAGCACAACATCAAACCAACTAACGTGGATAAGACCGGCGTGTATTGGAAATTAGAACTTCGGCTCGCATATCAAGTACTCTCACATAAATTGCTATTGACTGGAATGTGCGTCTTGTGGTAGTCCGGCTATGCTATGTGACTAATCAGATGAAGTTGGATTATTGTTTATATCAAAATCGCAAACATGATTTAAACAATTATCACTACGCGTGCAACCAATAAATATTTAATTGTGATACCTATATATATATATATATATATATATATATATATATATATATATATATATATATATATATAAGGCGAAAGTTGCAAAAAGATAATTTTCGTGAGTGTATAGAAATTGTGCAACTAATCTTTCCAGTCATGTAAAGTGTATGCGAGACTTCTAGGTGTGAGAACCGTATATCTAGTATTGCTTTCCATACATATGCTGTGCGGTTTTATCCTCGCTAAACAGTATATCGTCATACTCTGATGATGGTTATGGAAGGTCGAAACGATTTGTGCGTCAAGTTTAAAAACGAGTCTGGTGTGTGCCTTAAGCCTGAAAATGTGATTTTTCACTGTGTGTGCAACCACTTGTTTGATTTAGCACATTGGACAATTGTTTGCAATATATATTTTTAAATTTATATTAATATTTTATTGTAATTTTTAATTTTTTTATAAGCTAAATACAAGTGTTATAGGGGCATTAAATAACTATCAACAAGTTATATCTCATATGGTTAGAATGGAATACTAGTTGGCATGAATTTTTTCTCATAAACGGTTGGTTTTTCTTTTTGAAATAAGTTTCTCTTGGCCAATTACTGGTCATTCTGACCACCACATGTTGGTTGTCTAGAAATGGTAAAGCCGTCATGTTGCCAGTAGCTTCTACTCTTAGTGTACAATTGTTTGAATTACAGTGTAATGATTTCTACTAGTTAGCTTGAAGTCACTATAACGTGGTATTCGACGGTCGTATTTATCCTTATTCTTCCTGAAGCTGGTGCATTTTGCATGTCAAAAAAGGGCAGCCATAGGCGGGATGTATTGGAGCATTATATTTTGCTTTCAAGTCTATTATGCTTGTATCTATTTATCATCTGCATGATTGAACATTACTCTACCGACCCAACTACCTCGGGCCCATTGGCCGTCGAGCTCGAAATTTGCATTGGTACGAACTAAGGGATCATTAAAAATTCACATAGTTGATTTAACGTGCAAATAAACACTATTTTGACATTAGCTATAGATTACGCCATGCATTGGCATTACATAATTAAACGATCATCGGTTACGCGGGTGTTTATAACAATATTTAATTTATTCTGTCGAATTTATTGATATATATATATATATATATATATATATATATATATATATATAACAGGGTTTGTGTTTATATCAAGATCGCAACCTTGATTTAAATAATTGGAATTACATATTTAAAAAACCATTTTTGTATATTCCTTTTCGTGAAACTTTCAGATTGTGAGCTGCAGCGTGTCATGCGATGAAACCAAGCATCATCTGCATGGCGCAGCTAGTTCGAAAAGCTCCGATCCGATTCGATACCACAATCAGCTGCCTTGCGAATTTCTTGGGGAAACCGCAGTTCCATCCTTTAGTGATGGTACATTTTCAGCAATAAAGTGTATTTCTTGTATTGCTGTCACCAGTTCTAATACTACTTTGAGTATTTGTAATAACTATTTTGCAACCACCAGCAGTAGTGCTAACAATATAATCAACGAGGCAATGGTGGACCCGTCGAAATCAAACGATCAAGTTCAGACCACTGTCTGTGTGAAGAACTATAACGTGTTCTCGTGCGGTTTACAATCGACACCTTATCAAGATCGCGCGCGTTCTATTGGTGCCGATAATCAGCGTCAGGATGGTGTTGCTAATATTCGCGTCGATAATGAGGACATACAACCGTCAAAAGAGCACGATGCATTACCCGAACAATTTCCTGTGGTCAGTGATCGACCGAATGACGCCATCAATGATGACAATAAATCAAGTATGTATCTTTTGCCACTGTTAGTTTCACCCAGTTATGCGTGACTATTGCCCTCAAACACCATGAATAATTTCTTAAAATCTCATATAAATGAACTCCAAATCGGCAAGTGTTTTCGTATCTACTGATTGTTAAATGTTAGCCTCATGCTCTTGAAGAGGTTGAAATAAGAAAAGTGATCCTCGTTGAGATTGCAATAACGTAAAGCGGTCGTGCTTTAAGCAATGTGTCATGGGTTTTTGTCTCATTGACAGTACTACCAACCATTAAAGGATTGCTCATTTAGTTAAAGTATTTGCATGAACATTGCATTTTAACTGTATAATTTGTCAGTTTATCACTTGTGATTTTAATAAAGTGCATTTAAGCTATGAATTCTCATTGGTAAGAGTATTACAATCTTTCTTTCTTTCAGCCATATTAACTTAAATATAAAACGACCAGGTTATTATTGGAGTTCGCAAGATGTTCGCACGAATTATCGATTTTTTTCGCCAAATATTCTATTGAAGCTTTGAAATAAGAATTCACGGAATAGACACAACCGGGTACAACACTGATTACAGACAGAATGTGTGACATGATTCTACACAATTTGAATCATCATTGATTGCGTGGGCCGTGATAAAAATTATTTAAATCAAGGTTGCGAGCTTGAAGTAAACACCAATCCCGTTATATATATATATATATATATTTATATATATATATATATATATATATATATATATATATATATATATATATATATAAACGAAGTATCGTATGATTTAGAGAGTCAATTCATCCAGTAGACTAGTTTCATCCTTATTTGGAACTCTTCAAATACTGTTCAGAACTTGCCGGTGATAGGACTCGAACTTGGGCACGTCTGCCTCCGAGTCTGTGACTAACTGGTGAACCAATACTTGATTAGTTTCAGACAAGGGGGCAACTGATCTAGGTGATAAATTGTATT
Organism: Eudiplozoon nipponicum; assembly: GCA_029291075.1. Classification (NCBI taxonomy): domain Eukaryota; kingdom Metazoa; phylum Platyhelminthes; class Monogenea; order Mazocraeidea; family Diplozoidae; genus Eudiplozoon; species Eudiplozoon nipponicum. The sequence goes on from JAQBSW010004730.1 coordinate 50,196, forward strand.
AGTTTATACAGACAGCATTTGTATAATGAAGTCTTGCTATGGCATTTCGATTGATCATAAATTGAAATGAAGAATAATGACAAGATTTAATTTCATAAATTTTAATGGCATAAAAGAAATATTGTATAACATAGAAAATTCAAATAACATATTAAAACGATTTAATCCTTATTGAGCACTCATCAGTTGTATTTCGAATTGCCGCGGCCGGGATTTGAACTTCGAGATATTTTCTTCTGAGTCTTGCAGCTCGTTACGCCACCGATGCCATGTGGAACCTCGTGGGTCTCGCTTTGAATATAAATTTCAACTAGCCATTCCCGATCTCTTATTAAGACACAGATTGAAAGACACCGGTGTGGTAGATTGTTTTACTTTACGATTTTATACAATTTTTAGTTTAAAATTTTTAACATATATATGATTAAATGCTCTCATTATAGTTTGATTTAATATCGCTTCACCAGGTGGAGCGAACTAGTTTGAAACCGAGTATGATCCACTTAAAGGATAGACGGACCAAAACATAAATTTATATTTTATGTGAAATTGCTTAAAGTGTGCGACTTTATTGGCGTAATGAATCATACGACTGACGCTGAATGTAAATTACGTCATTATATATTTGGTTACCATAATTTATCGTCTGCTCCAAATGTCACTCCATTTTCAGAAACCTCGTCTAATTATCCTTGAAAAGGCGAAATGTAATTGGGTTGGAATCTTTACAAATGTTGTTAATAGCTTTGAGGCAAAGAAGACATTTCAGGCTAGATTATTAAAATACTGACTTTATTTTCAATTGATATTTGTTTGTCAGACCATTATAAAAATGTGGAAAAATGAAAATAATCTACTAATTCATTGATTTTGATTATCTTATGCTTAATTATCTCTTTGCTTGTTTGCTGCGTATTTCAGAATAATCGACACCACAAAAATTGTTACCTAGAAATTTTCATCATAAATAGTAATTATCCTTGAATTATCTGCTGAAATTTGTAGATTCAAATTAGTGTCTGACTAATAGAAATATCCATTGCAAGATATATATTTACTATTGCGGTATTTAAGAATTCAGTTTATGTTGCAAATAATGCGTGCATACATAAATACATACATATAGACCTGCTCTAAAGGATAACTGAGTCTCCCTCACAGAGAACTTCTGTAAAGCTTTTGATCATGCATTCACAATATCAAGACCTGTCAATAGAAATCCAAAAACTGGTGCAGACAGCAGGTAGTCTGCTTGGCGTAAAATGTTGAGAATTATGGTGCTCCAATAAAGTGAAGATTAGGCCAATGAACTAATAGCAGGACAAGTAATTGCAACCCTCGGTCGGGTTGACTGAGACTTCATCGCAAATTTTTAAGACTGGGATAATTAAATATCTCTTGTCTTTGGGCACAAGAGACATAAAATGTCCGCTTGATGACTGGCCCGCCCTAACCATCTGTACGTGCATCGTTCTAGCATATCTCGCCAGGTCTAATTGAATATGTCTTCACTTTAATTTCAACCAAGCAACTAGGCGACTTCAATCAGATTCCGCATATTTCTGTCATTATTATTTTGCAGATATGCAAAGGCTTGGGATATATTTTGGAAGAAATACCTTCTTATTTGAACTGGTTGAATTTTCCATAACCAAACTGTCCATTACATTTGATCGAGATTTGTTTTCTCCAGCTTTCCTAGTCAATCAGAAGCGTCTATCGTGGTCACAATTTGTTGATGTTCCCAGTATATTTAGCAATTCGTTACTAAAGAGTCGTTAGCAAGATCCCGGTTTACAGCTCCGTCCATATTTGCACGTGGTTTGGTGTTTCCAATGGGCTGAATTCTATTTTCTGCATCTTAGCTTACAAATATCTGTATAATAATCGCCGTTTGACCTCGGTTTGTCTGTGTGTAGCTTTGCTGTGATGACGTACAAAGTGGAAAGGCGTGAATACCCGTCATAGTTGTTAGTTTCCATTTAATAAAAGAAACTTTAATTTTTAAAAATGTCAAAAATCTTTTCCTTATCATCCTTAGAATGAGTAAAAATATTAATCAGCACTAGTGGACGGGTGATAATTGTCTTAGTAGACAAAGAGAATAAGTTAAGTGAAGAAATTCAATTCTACAATTTATTTTAAAATTTACAATGCAATCTATCTACAGGAAAAAATCTTGCTGTTTTTATACAAGGCTATTAACGGAAATGGGTAGCGATATAAACCGTATTTATCAAACTATAACGAAATATGCTCTTTTATTGTGTTTGCCAATTTGTTTAGCATCTTCTACGTCACAAGTTACGACAAAATGTTTAAATAATACAACTATTTCTTCGCCGTCGTCGATTTCAACGACGACCTCTAGTTGCATACGATCCGCTGGGCTTAACAGTGGATCAGCTAGTTTGTCCGGCGTTGGGATTGGATCTGGATTATCTGGACCGAACTCTTTCGGTGTCGTTGGTGGCTTAATGCGTCGGCCTCTTGTACAGACGGTACCATTACCTGTTGGATGGAACAGCAGCTCAAAACTGCGCGTGTTGTCAGGTTTCGGCACGCGAGTTAGAAGCCGACAGGTATAAACATATTTTTCGATACTTAAAGAGTATAATTTGAACGTTTTAAACCATTATATTAGGGCCTTTATTTCGATATTTGGAAAGTTTAAACGTGGATTCAATTTCAGGGTTCATTTAAAAAATTCTTATTACTAATGTGAACATTTAGTGTTTAAATACGAAAATATATCTTCCATTCATTATTTTAAACAAAATAACTTTATACTATCAAAATTTTCACTTTTGCTTTGACTTTCAACTGGTTTTTTGTATAAATTAATGCTTTAATATTAGTTATATACATTTTCTTGCTGTCAACTCATATAATTTAGATATTGCGCACCTAAGTAACCAATTATTTCAAATGTGCTCAGAAAGGCGTTTCAAGGTCGGCATAAATGAAACATATAATCTGTCACATCTATTCAATATTTCTTGACCAAATATATGGTGGGTATAGAGCGAATTTCAAGCTCTTACTGATGAGTCGCCAATATGCACGAAACGCATGTGTCCATGAAATTACATCTTTCGTTCATGCTGGCTGTGGTATATCTTTCTGGTCCTATTTGAGCTAATTTTTCACCTGATAATACAACGAAGCCTTATTCTCTGTTGTCGATCGACATCAGTTTCTTCATTTAGTGGTAATCAGAGCATCAGTTAATTAAATATATATTATTTATATTTTTTCTTGCTATTACAAGTGTATATGAGATTAAATATCAATAAGATCAGAAGCCTAATCAAAAGTCAGCATGAACGACAATTAGTTAATAAATTAGGAGATATTGAATTACTCATCCTCCACCTCTATAAGTTAATATCAGTCCAGTGTTCTTATTCTTTTACTTGAGCGAGTTTTTGATTCAGATTCGTGCAATCTTCGCTTCCTACCATTATTTAATGCTGTATTCCAAATAGGACTGTTTCATTCATGATGTCATTTCTCGATTTAATTTTTATGGATTCTCTAATCAATCTAGTCGATCTGCTACGGCCACAAATTGATTTCAATTCAAATCACCCATATAGAATTAAAATTGGTATCTTAAAATCGATGACAATTAGAAGCTTAAGATTGACAGATAAAATAATAGGTAGATTGAAATTAGGTAGACTGCGATAAATATTCAGTGCTAATGGGTATCCACTAAATTTAATTGGAGCCACCATAATGTGCGTTATAAGTAAATTTTATCATGACTGAAAGTACGCGAAATCAAATAAAGCAAAAGATGACCGGAGGGTAATGGTTATACCTGACTCTAAACTAAGTAGGAAAATCAAAAAGGTAGCATCTAAATGCAATATACGTACTATTTTAAAACACACCGTTACCATAGGTATTAAACTGTCCAACCAAAAGGAGAAAATAGAACCATTAGACACATCAGGAGTACATGAAATTCCATGTAACGACTGTAACCTGATGTATGTAGGTGGAACCATGTGTCCAATTAGGATAAGAAGAGGGGAACATAAAATCGCATGCAAGTATGGCCATAATAATAGATCGGATCTTGCACGCCATACAGTAGAGACAGGACACTCAATTAACTGGAATGGGTGTAGACGTATATCAATTTGTGGCCGTAGCAGATCGACTAGATTGATTAGAGAATCCATAGAAATTAAATCTAGTAATGATATCATGAATGAAACAGCCGTAGAAAAATCACTAGGTCCTCTTTGGAATACAGCATTAAATAATGATAATAAACGAAGATTGCACAAATCTGAATCAGAAACTCGTTTAAGTAAATGAATAAGAACACTGGATTGATGTTAACTTATAGAGGTGGAGGGTGAGTAAATTCAATATCTTATAATTTATTGTCTGATTGTCTTATAATTTCATCCTTGATTACTTTTTATTTTATTTGTTCTATTATCTTTCGTTCTGTTGTTAGTGTAGCGCCTTTAACAAACATTTTATCTATACATAATGGGAATGTTTATTATTTTTAAAAAAAGCTCAATTTTCTCTGCACTATTACTAGTATCTTTCTTTATCAGGCAATTTTCAATTTCTTTTACGAACCGTTTAATTTAACTTTCTATCCTATTGAAACACTTTATCCGTTTCTAATTTAATTTTGCTACCTCTTAATTATTTACTCTATTCATAGTATCTTGCCCCCTCCTCACCGGAATGCCACTCTTAATTACTTCATTTGGAAAAGTACGTGTAAAATAAGTCTGACGTGTGACAGTTATCATTTTAGTTTCACTTGAATGACTGTTACACGTGCCTGTAATTACATGTAACAGATTAGTTCTCAGTCTTAAGTAAACGCTCACGCACAAACACACAAACACGCTTATCAAGTGAATAATCAGATGTTGCCAAGTCGCTTTAATTTCACTGGGATGCGTGTACACGTGCATTAACTGATTACTCCTCAATCCAAAACAAACGAGAACACATACACACAGGCATGACGTACGCTTATCTAGTGAGTTGTCATTAATTGTCATTATATCACTGTAATCTCATTGCGAAGAGTGTATACATGCAGACATATACACAAACCAATTTAACATACACTTTCCTAGCATTTTTATTAAAAAAAACAAGTTAAGCTTAGGAGATCTAACAAAAAGTATAAATGGGGCAGTTTAAACTAATATTTCCACTTGACATATTGATTGTCAACTTAGTGGGTGATGTGCTTGCCATTGAAAAAGATATCCGTACCAGGATATCGAAATATATGGCGAAATCATGATGACAGTGGATTCAAACAATTCGGTACGAAATCCGAAAATCAGGTTAATGTGTTTGCAGACACTGTCTTCAATTTTATTAGCTATAACATATCGTTTATCTATTTTATTCTGCATTAGCAACAACTACAGCTGCAGCAGCGCAGCAACAGACAAAAACAGCAGCAACAACAGCAACAACAACAGCACCAACAGATATTACTGACGATGATGTTGCAACAACAACGCCAATTCGACGAATTGGAGCGTCGATCCTTCATCGGAGGCGAGCTACTGCAAACCGGTGTTGCGCAACCAAATTCAGAAGAACAATCGGAACAGCAAGGTAAGAACCGATCGTAGATAGATTAATTAATCGCGTACTCTTTGACATTTCGACCACTATCTCGAAGCAACAAAGAATCATTTAAGCAGACTCGGTTTAGAATTCGTTTATTGTCAATGTTTAATGACATTCCTGATGCACCTTTCGTTAGAGCAATCATTTTAACGTTTTTTACGGTATTTTAGAGTTAATGATCTATTCGCTTACCTTTCTGTATTGATAGAGAACTTGAAACCATAACATTAATTAGGGACTATTGTCGTAAATTTAGTCCTTTCAACCGGAGCACTGGATGCATTGAACTGAAGCATAATAAGGTTTACATTTTCAATAACTTATCGGTTAACGTCAAGAAGTGTTTTTGATCTTAGGTGAATCCATGTCAACATAATTGTCTTAAAATTATTCGAACTATAGCGATCTAGTTCAAAATGAATAGAGGCGTTTTAAAATGCTTGCTTAAGTGGTGTGATACTGATTAATTTTAACAGGGTAAAACCACTTTTCTGTTGAAGGAAAGTGGATCAGCCGATAAATTTAACAATACATGATTGTGAGGGTTGTGATAATAATTCTTGAAAGCACATTTGCCAACTTGAGATAATCCATAATTCCATTTACCTATTGTAGTCTCGCATGCATAAACTGGACCGCGGATATCAGTTGCCAAAATTCTATGGAACCAAAAGTAGATCAATTCTGCAACTTTCCCTACACGTAAACGAGTTATACATTTAAATAATAATTTTCGGTGTAAATGCTGATAACACCTGAAAGAAAGATTATCCTGAAAGCGTAAGTTGGTATACGACTTTAAATTGCGTGTAGTTTGCGACACGGATGGCACACTAGTTAGAGTCCTAGACTCTGAAGAAAGGAAGCCTCTGTTCGAGTCCCGTCCGTGCTAAGTTCTAGAAAATAATTGAAAAGTTCCAAATAAGGGCGAAACTGGTGTACTGAATGGATTGCCCTTGCAACCTTATTCAATGTTTAAATTTTACTGAAAAATGCATATATATACATATATATAATGTCTAGCGCCTTCGATTATAAATCATAATTTATTTTTTTGGAAAAACATATTATTAAATATCTGGAGTATGCTTATTGTGGATAAATGAACTAGTTTATTAAGAATGAATTATCAGCGTGAATAAAGTTCTACAATTATAATTTTCATGCACTTCTATCCGATTTACTTTGTAAACATCGTGCTTTGTTTTCTGAATACCTAACAACAAATTCGTTCAAATAGGATCAGACGGATAAACAAAACTCAGCATGTATATTCTCATATACAAATTTGTTTCGTGCTGAATGGTGAATCATCAGAAGGAGCCGGTTCTGCGTTCTCTGCCCACTGAATATTTGTTCAGTTTGTCGGTACAATGCCCTGTGTGAGCATTGATCTGATTTTGACTTCCGTCTACATTATTTCGTCTGTCGAACGGGTGTTTTGTGGCTCATACTTTGTTGACTCATGTGTGCGAGAGAGAGGCTTTCATTGAGAGGATGTCTTTGTGGGAGTAGGAGTGATTATTATGACTAAGTAATGCCTGAAATTATGCTTTTATTATATCACTAGATTACATCGAAATAAGAAATTCGCTTTCCAGTATATTGTATGTACGAATGCTATCTACATAAACTGACTATTTTTCATTTTGTTCTTAAGTTGTGCCAATATGTCGATATGGTACCATCACACAATTATCCGACTTGAAAGTGTTTACCACGCAGAACTAATATATATGCAATTGTGTATTAGGTGTTGCGCACCTAGTAACAAACTAGTTGAAATATGGCCAGAAGAATAAACCAAAGGAAGCATGAACGGAAAGTATTATCTCGTGCATTTTCATTTCTTGCTTACTGGCGACTCATCAGTGGTAGCCGCTATTATGCTCTTTACCCTCTCTATATTTGGTTGTGGAATGTGGCCAAAAGGTACCGAAAAGGTACATCGTACCAACAATATGTTTGCCGAGTCGGTACATGGTATCAAAACAATGGATTTCAATATATGCTATTGTTCACCGAATATGAGGGTTGCAACTATTTCTGAACACCTGCTACTCCAGAAAATCCATACACTTTGTACTTTAAAAATCCGGTCGTTGTATAAGTTACATCTTTTATTGTGCAGTTTCGGGCGTTGTTATTGAAGAAAATTATTTCGTTTTTTTGCTGTCTGTAGATCTTTATTTCGCTGGTTTGGTTCAGTGCGTCGAAATGGCCAGTTTCTTTCGAGAATGCTTTACAAACCAGTTACTATCTTTCATTTGTGGGTGTTCTTGGATTTAATTTCATTAAGTTCTTGTGAAGTAGTCTGTATTTAGTTTTATTTGCATTTTCTTGCCGAAGTCATGATTGTTTACAATTAACTGCATTTAGATTTGAGAGTTTGAATGGGTTTATGTCTGTATGCAGGTGGTGATTATCATCACTATATATATATATATATATATATATATATATATATACTTATATATCTACGTATAATGAATGAGATCCGACTACTCTGTCGCTCTGTGGATGTTCCATTAAAAATGTTTTCTTGTATATTTTTTTGTAAGACATTATCGAAGAGTAGTGTTGTGTAACCTTGATAACAAAAAAGAGTGTGGAAACTACAGTATTACTCACACCTATATTTTTTTTAATTTCGTGCACTGCTCATTATGATAGTGATGTTGGTTGCGATGCTTTTCATAATTCAATTTTATGCCGGTCCGACTGAATTTATTTGGGTGCTTGTTTCCTTACATACAGGGCTTCGTATGTGTATAATTATTGTTATTATTTTACTTTGTGTACAATGTAGGAATGTGTTAAATTGACTGCGATAAATTTTTGAAATAAGTTAAAATGTTTCTATTTATTTATCTAACTTCTCGTCTACCTGTCATTTTATCTAAAGGTGTAAGTTGAAATATCTTTTCGTTTTTCGGTCTGATTCTTCCAGCTATCTGTATGCTTATTTATGCATCTTCACATTTTTTTGTGTGAATATATTAAAAATATATATTTGCCTATTTTTCCACAGAAACAGAAAAACTTTGCGTTAGTCACAATCTGAGTTTAGCATCGACTGATCCGGATGTTGAAGCGAACGGACAACAGATGCCAGTATCTGATTTCGTATGTCGTGGTGCTATTTCGAGCCGTTCGATTAACTACACGTTTGATCAGCCTAGTGGCTTAAGGGATCATTCCTATAGTGAAACCGGAAAAATTACTACTCAGACTGAGGGAGCCATCAACATTTGCCGATCTAACTCAACTGACTCGACTCAAATATGGCAATCCGGCTACCAGTCGACCGCAGTTCATCAACTTCAATCGGAGGATACACGAATAGTTCTGTCCCGTCAATTTGGCAATACGAGTCAGTCTACCTGCGAAGATGTTCAGGAAACGGTCAATTTAACCTTGTTATCCGAAGATTCAAATGAATTACCACGTAGTCAGTTTCCTTCCCAACACCAAATTCCGTTTCAAGTCTCGTCTAACTTCAGTCAAGTGCATCAATCACAGATACCACAGTCGGTTGTTCCGACGTTGGCGAATCCTGCATCATTTATGTTTGACTCTCATGCTCGTTCTATTGCTGATACTCCCTCCTATTCGAATAACCATCATCCACCTCTTCAGCATCGTCCTCAGAATCAGCAATCGATGCTCCATCACAATCTAAATTTTCCGCAGCATCTGCAATTACCTCATACTCACCAGACACAGCATCAAACTGCGCTACAGCCGCACCATCTATTGCCAATGCAAACCCCGATATATCTCTTCCGTCAACCTGACGATGATGAGGATTTGGCAGCAATTGATCGAGTGAATGCTAAATTGTCAATGGGTTTGCTGCAGATTGTTCCACAGGTAGATTTCAATAGATTATTGTTATAACAATGCGTTTTAGACATTAATGAAGACTTCCATTTTAGATCATCTTTTACAAAATATAAGTAAAGCGATTTGTTCATACGGAAACATACATAAATACATAAATACACGCACACAAAAACATACATAAATACATACATACATATCTGGAAGCATGCATACGTATTTTAATACATTCATACATGTATAAATGCATATATACTGACCAACATACATACATACATACATATATACATACATTGGGATATATAGATTCATTCGCATACAGAAATACATATATAAAAAGCTACATGCTGCATACATATATATGCCATTACACACATACATGTATGCACAAATAAATAAATACATACATTTATACACACATACATACATTCATACGTGTAAATTTGTGTAAATGAAAAAAGTATTCCGCTGAATGGGCTCCATTAGTGCCTGGGGCTTTATGGGCAAAATTTTTAAGCTTCTCAACTAGAAAATTTGTGGTTGGGGAGTTAAGGTGGTTAAATCATTAATCCACAATAACCTTAATTATCGTGTGGAATTTAATAGAGCGTCAAAATTTTTCTACAAGACGTTATTAATTGTACCTACTATTTAATTAAATAAACAATCATAGGAAGGTCTTGGTCGGCCGTTTGTTTGAACGAATAATTCTGTGGCTGCGTGTCGTTTATTAAAATAAATTTATAGGGAAGGGTCTTTCCTTTTTGGATACAGGCTGCTACATGAGCAGTATTTTACTGCGCAGCAAAGACTACCGCTAAAATTGTGTCAATTTTCCATTTTACCATAAAATCATCCAAGTATTTGTTCTGTGTAGTACTCTCGGCTTGTCCAGCTCTCAAATTTCCATAATTTTTCTTCCTTCGTGCGGTAGTTTCGGACTAATATCCCTTATCACACTTATTTATTTAGAATTAATGCTGATTTATGTTGAAGAATGATGACGATGAAGATGATGTTTATGGTTATTTTTATGAACATAATGCTCTGCTCTTGGCGAAATTGAAATATTATTCAAATTTTCTTAGATTTAGCTGCGTGAATCCGCCACCATCAAATAGCAGTGAAATTTTCAGCAACAAAGAATTCATAACTTTTTTGTTTTAAACCGCACTTTCTGAGTGTATGGATAATATCTTGATTGATCACAAGATGCTTCAACTAATCGCACACTGTATATATTTCCGAGTGTACTGTTGCAATAAGCATAATTATAGCCTCTGGATGATTTAATCTGAGGGAATATATGCATTTTAAAATTTCCAATGTGAAGTGATTTGCTATATCAGACTTAAATTTTTACTCGCTCAGTTGGAGAAAATAAATTTTCGATATGGTTAGCAGCAAATTCTTAAGTTAGCTGAAATTTTAATGGTGCTGACGATTCCTAAAATTCTAATACGCCACGTTGTCAGCTATCAAATTCAGAAAATATTTGAATTAATAAAATAAAAGCGACCTGTTTTGAAAGCTGGATATTTTGGTGCCTTTACTTGGCTTGGGCGATAATTCATATAATAAATATAAGCGGTAAAGAGACAAATCGGCTAAAAAGAGAGACTGTATTATTCGTCATAACATACTTCTACCTGATTCGCGTAGTGCAGTCATAATAAAAAATAATGGTGTTGTGTCATGTAATATTTGAAAGTATTCGCAGAGTTACCGTCACATGTGGATCTACTATGTTTGGTTGACGTAGGTAGTTCGTTTAATTTGCCCGGGATGGTGTTATTTCTAATCGGCTAAATCACAATCTCGCTTACCTTCTTGATAACGAATGCTTGAACTTTGTCTATGTTGACTTGTAGTTTTTTGCTTTTTTAACGTCATTTAGCATGGCCAGCTGTTCAATATTACCGGATTAACTCAACTCGGTGGCGGCGCTGTAGGATATGCGGGTTCTACAGCGTCAGATCGTGAACAGCCAACGGCCGGTTTTCTCGGCAGTCATCGCGTAGTAGACTCCCAGGTGTCTAGACAACAACATTCAGAAACCGGTGTACAGCACTTACCAACGTGCCTACCCAGTGGTAATGACTCAGCAACGAATATCTCTACTACGGTTGCTATGTCGCAAAGTGTCGCTAGGCCGAAAAAATTCTACCAACCTTAAGAGAGCCAAGATTAAGGTGAATGCCAAATCTTCTGCAGTTGCTATGACGCAGTGTTCTTGTGACTAAAAGACCACTAATCAGAAGAAGGTCGAGATTGATGCGTGTTCTATTGACGAATCGTCAATCGTCATAAAAGAAAAAGGTTTTGTCCATAAAAATCTCCGCAAATTTAAAAATTGACGAGACAAATGCGCCTGCTACTCACCCATTATGAACCATCTTATTTTCGACAATTAAACAATTATTGGTTACACCATTTTAAATATTTTCACCGAGATTAACATGACTATCAATCACGAATCGTGCGACCATGTTTTGTGACAGTTAATTGTCATTGCGGTTTATATATGTCGCAGACACTAAATCTACGATCTTTCGCATGTATTTTCTCCATGCTGAATTGAGTACGTCCTCCTAGTACATCATTTCCGCGTCATTGTCTCTACGTGTGTAAAATAATGTTACCTCGTTTAAGTAAGTTGTGTGGTAAAGCTATATGGTCTTGGTTTCGTTGAACTTAGATATGTGCAATAATTTATTAGGTATTGTGCACCTATTAACAAGTTAGTTCAAATAGAAGATAAAGAATTTGCCAAATTATGCAGGAAAAAATGTGTAATATCACGTTCACATGCGTTTTTTGCCCACCTGCGACTCATTAATCGGTTTCAGAATTATACATCAAACTCTTTATATTTTTAATAAAGAAGTTTATTTTCTCTGTTGGTATTCTTTACATGTATTGTAAACATAATGTATGCTGAATTGACTTTAATGTTGTTTTGATAGTAGACATATAAGTTTAGGAAATCGCACCGCTCAACTGTTCCAAATTTCGTAAGTCAAAACGTTGGTTTTGAGGTGAGGTGCCCACTTCTACTGAATAATCGCTAGTAAACGCTAAACACACGTGAACATGTGTTCCCAATAAGGACAAAACCGGTCTACTGGGTGAATAGCCTTTTCTAAACTATGCAATTCTTAGTTTATGCTGACAAATGTTTATACTTAATGGGTTTGGTGTTTATATCGAGATCGCAACCTTGACTATATTAATTTTTATCACTGCTCACGCAAACAATGTTCGTTCAATGAGATTATACGGTTTGTTCATGCTGACTATGGCAAATATTTCTGGTCGGATTTGAACTAGCTTGTTTCTAGGCACGCAATATATCATGCAGGAATAAAGGCCTGAAATTATTTTATCAATCATTGATATTGAACCAGAACATATGGTTGAAGTTAATTATGTCATTTTGTGTTATCAGTTAAAAGAAAGCGATTACATGGCATTCGAGGAGTTTTCATTGCAAAATCTGAATGGAGCTCTCAGTTTTCACGATCTTAGTAAATTGATTTTTTCATGCTTGGAAATTGAAATATTTGTTGTCTTGTCTGAAAAGCTAATAAGACTTCATAAATGAATTTTGAAATATGCGGTTATTTTGAATGTAATCTTAATTAAACAACATTTTAGCATTACTATTTATGAAATGAGCGGACTAAAAAATACGCAGAAAACCTATGTTTTGAACAATATTTCAATAGCAAAACTTCCATAAATAATCAAACTCACGCGATCCGACCTTTCTTTTTCATCGTCTAGACCACGATGGATGACTGTGTAAATTGGTTTTAAAGTGTTATATGGTTATTTCCTACCTAGCTGTCTGGCACACTTAACTAAAATGCCGGTTGCACAATATCTAGGCTGCAGAAAACATACTTGTTTACAGGCTTCTCTTTGTTATAAAAAATGTTCAACCAAGCAATCATTAAGTGTGCAGTTTGAGATTACAATTTAAAAAAAATTGAGTTGGTGTATTTGAGATAAACATCAATTCAGTTTGACTTAATCAACCGCACAACATAACAAGACTATCGTTAGACACACACAAACTGATTTGAACTTAAATAGGCATCATATAAGCAGGACAGTAAACTGACTGATGCAGATCAAACCGCAATGATCGTCGTGCTCTAATGAAAACCAAGGAAGGTGGCAGCACCTCAGTACGTGTGACTGACGGTAGTTTTTCTATGCTGGCGACTGGTAAAACAAAATGTTATTGTTATAAACCCATGTACAGTTAGCGACACGCTTTTTCCTTGCTTACTCACGATTAGAACAAGGTATCAAATTGACTTAACTTAAAGAATCCGCACCTTTTTCATTCAAAGATATAATTTACATCAACTGGTCTGCGCTTTATAGTGGTGTTTTGTGTAAGCCAATTACAAACACAACAGATTAGACCAATACGTGTGCATGCTCACTTTACAACATTTTCCATAAAATTTTCCTTAGTTATTTTGAATTCAAGCTTTGAAAATTGTGACAACATGCTCAATTTTGTTCGCAAAAATCTTATTGTAACTTTGGAAAATAAATTAAATTTTGTGGCAGACATTGGGCCGAAACAGTTGTCTGTATATACGATGTTTACCTCATTGTACAGTAGCAAATTTATAGTCGACTCCTTCACCAGTTTTAGTATGCATTAGATGATTCAGGCGTAATATTTTCTTTTAAAATTTAAATGTCACGACTATTCGACAATAACTAGTCTTCGTTTAAATACCATAGCTGACAACTATGTAAAATCACCCCATGATGAGCTCACTACGCTTCAACCCATCAAAAGGTAATTGTTTGATCTGATTGGGCGTCGTGTATTTGACTACACGTATTCTTCTGCTACTTTAATACTTTAGCTCTATTTCAAACTTCTAGTGCAATTTTACGCTTCTTTTCCTTGTGCGTGTCTGTTTTTGATCTTGATCGCTACTGAAATTACTTTCTTCATATGTTGTGTACAACTTAGGCAAGACTGCATTGTGCGTAGAAATTGGCAAACATGCATTTTACTTTATATATGTATACGCGCACAGAAAACAAATCGTGCTTCTCTTGAATTTTAAATTGTTTTCAGCTCAGCTGTTTAATTGCTTCTATCCTCCGACACAGTTTTCTTTTGTGAAATTCGCCGTCCTTTTCTTCTGCGGGACAATTGATAGCACTCATAGGTCGGTAAAATCTTGAATCCCTTACATTTACAGGTGCACCGATTATTGGCCTTGATTGTTGGGCTCTCACTTGCCCCTTCGTTTTGAAGCCCTCCATCAGCTGCTTGTCTGAATTAGAGTTGAACAAGATTTTCCACTCTTTTTTCCCGAATTTTCGGGACTTCATTTTCGGTCTCATTTTCAGAGTTGACACCATACGCACAGGAAAAACAACTTGGGGCCAATGTGGTATCCTCTATTTATATTTATTTTAATTCCTAATGTATTTTTTATTGTCTGCCATAATACCCGGTCTTCATAACTATTATCTTATACTGAAATGTATACATAAACTTATCCATGTCACCCCCTCCCGCACACAACACCCTATATAAACATATGTGTACTCCACTAAAATGAAATTTATAGAATTTCTATAGGCAAACCCTATGGATTAGCATACACGCCTATCCACGATGTCTCTATTTTTGAATTGCTGTTCTGGACGTGTAGGAGGACAAACAAAAGTTTTTAATTTTAATATTGTAGTAGTCTTGAAGTTCCCCGGTTTACCTAATCCCATCCTGTGTGCAATAGGTTTTAGAGAGAGAGAGGTTAATAAAACTGTTGAAAGAATATAGTATTATTCTATCGTTTCTCCAAGACCGAATACGGA